>VUQH01054896.1:0-19945 GCA_015106775.1 Etroplus canarensis | reverse complement strand
GGCCTGCACTCTGAGAGCGAAGTGCTCTATTAGGAAAATATGGTACAATGAGGTCTTTAAGATAGGATGGGGCCTGATTGTTTAAGACTTTGTATGTGAGTAGAAGGATTTTAAATTCATGAATTTCTCTGTATACCAGAGTATTCTAGAGTCACATGTGAGACCATCTGTCTGACAGCCAAAGCTTCATCAAATTGGGTCATGTAAAAGGACAATGATCCCAAGTACAGCAGCAAATCACTGCAGAAAAAGAATCAAGGTATTGCAATGGCCCAGTCAAAGTCCAGACTTCAACCTGATTGAAACGGTGTGGCGGGACCTCAAGAAAGCTGTGCATAAACAAATGAAGCAAGACTGGAAAGAAAAGAGGGCCAAAATTCCTCCACAATGATGTGAGAGACTGATAAAGTCATACAGAAAATGATTACTTCAAGTTATCGCTGCTAACAAATAACACACAAACCACTTTATTAATCCCCAGCTGGGGAAATTCAAATTAATGACATTCCTACAGGTTGGATGCGCACACACAAACACACACACACACACACACACACACTATTACATGCAGTGAGGGAGGTTGGTGAGCAAGGCACCATGGAGCAATGTGGGACTTTGGTGCCTTGCTCAAGGGCACCTCGGCAATGCTCAGGGGGTGATGTCTTTCTGGCCTCTGGTCCACCTCCACATATGGGTCCAAGGCACGGTCTTGAGCCAGCAGGTCTTGGATGGCCACCGGGTGCGTGTCCAGGCTGGTCTTGAACCAGCAGCCTTCAGCAGTTCTCAACTACTGAATCATGGGGCATATTAGTTTCTCACTTGGTTGCAAAGAGTCCTGTGAAAACTTCTATTTTCACATGACTGTATATCTTATTTCCTACAAGGGCTTTTTGAATCTTTCTACCCCTTTCAGTCATGTTATCTGCTCTAAACAATTCTTTGGATTGTTTAGAGCAATCCAAAGAATTGTTCTAAACAATTCTTCTTTATCCAAAGAATGTGACACATAAGAATTACACATAATCCTTTGTTTATCCAGGTAAAGTCATTTTCAGATTTTAAAAAGATTCTTTTTTTCAAGACTTGGCCAAGAGGGCACGAGATATGAATATGCTGAAAGGCTATTACATTTTTTTTATTTCATATTTTGTTTGATAATGTGTAACATGTTGCCTACATTAGCTTTTAAACATAGTGCCTGGAAAGTTAACTTTAATGAATCAAATGTGAATTTTGTGTGTGTGTGTGTGTGTGTGTGTGTGTGTGTGTGTGTGTGTGATATTTATTAAAAACTAATATTAATATGTTATTTAGGTTTTATATAAGCTTTAGGTGTAGTATAGAACTGAAAGCTATGAGATGCAGGTGAGTTAACAGATTGTTGCAACTTCTTTTTCCCCAAGTCAAAAATGAACCTTTATGCTTAAAGAACCTTTTAATATGTGTCTACACATGGAATATACACTTCAGGGTTAGCTTTGACTAAAAAGGTTGCAAATTTTAAACTACCAACTAGTTGGGAAAATGCAACAGTGAAAGAGCTAACAGAACGTGTGGAACTACATGAAGATAAAATAGTGTTTTTCTGCAGTATTTCATTTTGAAGCACCGGTTACTTCTTAGCTCCAGTGAGACGTGGGGTCCAGTGGCTGCATGGAGGTCAGTGAGAACATGGGCGAGGTGAGGTTGCTCCTCAGTGAGCCATACCAGTCATCATGCTGCCGCTGGGAGGTCGGCTGAGAGGGGCCGCTCGGACAGGGGCACTGGCTGACTGGGTTTGGGTGGCGGGTGTATGCCCCGGAGGGTAGCATTGGGGAGAGGCGGGTGAGGTGGGGCAGCGGCTGGGAGTAGTACTGTCGAGCCATGCCGGACGACTGGATGTGCATGCCCCCCAGTAGAGGCCTGCGACCCGGCATCACTCCCATTTGGAGAACCTTCTGCGAGGCCCGCTCCTGCTTACGCTGTTTGGCTCGTCTGTTCTGAAACCACACCTGCTGAGAAGGATGGATTAGTTAACCCTTTTACAGGAAACACAAAAACACTTGATCATTTTAATAAAGCTATACTGTCTCTTCCTGAAGATCATTTCCATTTTCCCACAACCAGTTTTCCTTAAGGAGCAGCAGCAAGACTCAAGCAGGAACAAAAGGCGTCAGTAGGGTTACCAGGTCCCAACAAACCCAAAGTGGAATGTATAGCTCATGTATGCATCATGTGCTTTTAAAATAAGCAAAAAATAGACTTTACAGGTTCAGTTTTACTGTTCTCATGCAACAGTCTGCTTACACTCACAGCTTTTATCTGTCTATCATACATACAAAGTCATACATTTAGACCAAGGTACTTCCTTGGGCATGGCAAGTGTTCATATGCACTGTATCCATTCTTAAATTAAAAAGAGTTATACTCAATGGTTCCTGCTCTTATACTTTAGGTCACTCTTCCTGCATTTTCTCCCTACTTTTGTCTTTTAATGTTGGGCTGACTCCTAATTTTCCCAGTAGGGCGTAGCATTGGCATATAAGATGAGTGACCAATGCTTGCGCACAGTTTGATTGACACCAAATGGGTCTCCTGAGGAGACAGCCCTCCTCGCTTTCTTCAAAGCCATTGGATTAGAGCCAGGCTCTAGAAAACTGTCTGCCATTCAGTGCGGAGTTTTGAGAGCTATAGAACCAATCACAATGTGGCACATCATCTCAATGCGTGGGACGTGGGAAAAATTTAAAAAAAAAAAAAATTGTACAGTCCCACACAAAGCAGGACATCTGGTTACCCTAGGAATCAGTGACTTCATGTCATGTTTGTTTCATGTCTGCATGAAAAATGGAGCTGCGGTGGGTTGCAAAGCAGCTGACAGATGCAGCAG
The DNA here is from genome assembly GCA_015106775.1 of Etroplus canarensis. Lineage (NCBI taxonomy): Eukaryota > Metazoa > Chordata > Actinopteri > Cichliformes > Cichlidae > Etroplus > Etroplus canarensis. The sequence goes on along the minus strand of VUQH01054896.1, from coordinate 17,076 downwards.
CAGTTATGTTGTTGCACTATGTTATTAACGTTTCTGAATTGCAACTCGGTCCTGCGCTGATCGTATCTCCATCCCGGACACATTAGTTTCTTTGATTGGCTGTCTGTCCACAACATTTATGAGACTGTGGGCTCAAAGGTCAAGGTCACACAGTCATTAATGAAATGCTTGTTACTGGGCCGCTGGATCCCAGCTAAATTTTGCATAGCTAAATACTATAATGGGTAGATGAACAGATGACATGTTTGAGGTCAAAGAGTCAAAGTTCAGCATCACATGGGGTCATCAGTGAAAATATCGTTGCCACCACAGGAGCTGATTGGGCTGCAGGATCCTTGCCAGTACTTGTACAGTTAATTGCGAGGGTGGGTAGAAGAATTGAGACCATTTTATAAATCTAAGGTGGGGGCATGCTGGCCAAATTCTAGGCATTTCATTTCAAATCTGATGTGGTGAACAGCAACAGGTGATACTGGGGAAACCACACATGAATGAGCTGCTTCAGGTTTGGGGACCTAGAACTGTTTATGCTGATTTACTATTGGGAATTGAGCAGAGCAATTTATAACTTTATTAACTGGATGCGTGTTTTCCTTTACTGCTATGGCAAACAGAGGCTGAATTATGCCTAAAACAACCTAACCATGCCTTTATTTTAATGTTAATCTGCACATCATAACTCTTAAAAAGGCATTAATGTCAGAGAGCTGTAACCTGAAGACTGTCCCACCTGTATGCGAGCCTCATTGAGTTTAGTGACCCGAGCCAGCTCCTCTCTGTAGTAGATGTCAGGATACTGATTTTGCCCAAAGGCCACTTCCAGCTGTTCCAGCTGCTTGTGGCTGAAGGTGGTGCGGTGGCGTCTCCGAGCCGGGGAGGGGTAGCCTCTGCTGCGTCTATTGAGGCCTACCGTCATGGAGGTCTCGCACAATGCCCCCTTCCTCACTGACTGTCCTATATCTGTTTTCAGGAGTAAGAAACAAAAGGGTTGCGTGGATACTGAAAAGATGTTCACTTTTTTTTTTATAGGGAACAATTCCTCAGCTCTTATTTCCTCACTTCCTTAGCATTGTACAAAAAAAGTGGCCTTAACTGAAAAAGCAGCAATTCACCAATGACTGTCTCAAAAAAGGAGGGATTACACAGACTTTCTGGTTCCCACTGCCATCAGGCAACCTGAGAGCCAGAGAGCTTTAGCTGGCAAACACAAGCTCGTGAGAAACAGATACCAGAAACTGGAGGATTTGACTGAGATTATTACCACAATCACCAACAAAGTGACTCATCACCTTAAAATGGTGCCCTGAGCTGACCTTGTCTGGTGGTATTAGGTGACATTATAAAACAACTGGATCCTTAAAGGAAAGGCAATTATAATTATTACAGGAGCAAATCTGGTAACTTGGAATGTTTTATGTTAGAATCTAATTGGCTAGTACAAAGTATAAGGCTTTGAGCATACACATATCTTGAATAGCTCTTTTCATCATGCAGCACTGCACATCTCCATTCATTAAACATAAGAGACCAACACAGCATTACTGTAAATGAAATAATTCATTCATGGGAAAAATGCCTAAAAGAAGGTAATTAATGTAGTTGCAAAGTAAATCCAATCAATCTAATTGCAATTACTAAAGCAGTACAATTTCTTTATATACAGTGCTTTTGGTAACTCTTCATAACAAAGCCCACATTTTACCCATCAATAAAATTATGACTAATTTATTGTAGATACTGTGGAAGAAACCAAAAAGTGGGTATTTAGGTGTTTTTTGACTCACCTGCACTGGAGCTGACAGTAGCCATGTCTGAGTACATGTCTGTGCTGTCCTGGTGGATCCTCTGTGTCTCTCCTGTTACCTTCACCTGTGCCATCTCAGCACTTCTGATTCCTCTCTACACAGACACAGCTAAACATAAAGCCACATGTCCCACCCATCTGGTTTACCAGCACCTGTACTGGGGGGCCAGTGGAGTGAAAGATGACATATGTTTCTGTTGGTCCTGCACAAAATAACCTTAATTGTGTTCTGGCAGCTTCATGCTTTTATGTTCATTTTGTCCGATACAATATCTTCAGACTCAATGCCGTCATTTTTTTTTTTGATTCCCTGTACCAGTGTAAGATTGTTCAGCTACAATTTCATGGTGCATGTTTAGTTTTTAATTGTAAGGACTTAAACAGATTTAAAAAATCTACGATATGTTCATTTAACTGACAAAAGTACAAAAAAAAAAAGATTTTCAATAGTTTTACTGATCAATTTGTAAATGTACACAAATATAAAATTTGATGGCTGCAACACGCTCAATAAAAGTGGGGTCAGAAACATGTTTACCATTGTGTTACATCATGTTTCCTTTTAATAGCACTTTTTAATTTTTTTGGAACCGAGGGTCCTAATTCTTGTATTTTTGCAAATGGAAATCGTGTCCACTTTTGCTTGATATAACACTTCATCTGCTCAACAATATGTGGTTGCTGTTGTCTGATTCTCCACTTCATGTTGTGCCATACATTTTCAATAGGAGATAGATCTGAATTGGCCAGTCCCTTTCTGATGCAATCCTCCAGGGTGAGAGGGGCTTGTGTCCCCACCTGGAATTGAACTAAGAACCTTTTGCTTGTGTTGCTTGTGTCACTTGGACACCTGAAGACTACTTCAAGAAATGACAAGAAATCTTGGCTAAGAGAGCTCAGGCTGTGTTGAACAATGAAGATGGTCATGCCAAATATTGACTCTGAACACAACCTCTGTTTCTGACTTATGTACTATTTTTCATTTTCATTGCAAAATATAAAGAAATTTGGGGTGGCTTCAGACTTCTGCACCATACTGTATTTTTGGTTGAGCTGATGAAATGCAATAATCTATGTGACCACCAGCTGGCAGTGTTATATCAGACTGTGGGAAACTGAAAACTGGCTGATAAAAATTTTGCATGGATTTATGCCATGTGGGGTTTTTTTTTGGGGGGGGGATGAGAGCATGGGGGTCACCACCCAAATGAGTCCACTCCCCCAGTCGTCCACAAACCCGATCCAGTCAGCTCCTGCATTTTGTCTCTGTATCCTTACTGACAGGGCACCCCGTCGGCTGGATTAACTTAGCTGAACTCCAGTGTAACCTCCTAGGACCCCCAGTTGCTATCAGAAATTCCCATGATGCTAAACTCAGTCCAGGGCCAGAGTAGAGGAATGGCCCTGATACTTGGAAGAGACCCGATAATGTCCCACTCAGCACTGAGTCATGACAGGGCAACACGGGAGCCAGCTCACATAGCTGGAGAGCAGCAGCTGGCTTTTTTATCAGCCCTCCAACAAGACAGTAATTCATCATGTGCTATATTTGTTGAACAATGCTATTTGCTTGTGTGTGGATGCAGTAGATCCATATAGTAATGTGTGCCCAGTGCACATGTTGAGCAACTTATGCAAGACTATTAGACTGGGTTTTCTTATAATTGGAGTGTGTGGTGGAGGGAAGCATTCTAAGCACTCTCCCTCCTCCTTGTGTGATACTATCAGGTGCCATTTGACCTGAGCGACACATGTGATTCCCAAGAACCAGAAAATCAGAAGTTCAAACGTGGACTGCAGATGTGTGTCTGACAGGGTAGCTCGGAGTCCTCTCTGGGACTGCCAGGGAAGTGGAACAGACAAAATGCAGTGACTGAATGAGCAGGTCTGCGTGATCGTCTGAATCAACAAACAGCCATTGAGACTGAACCAACTTTTCCTTGAGAAAGTCCCTCACTATGGGCTCTCTGTATTAATATCTAAGTTGATTCCTTGTGACATGCAGTCTGGCAGGGCCAAGTCCTGTGTGTCCAGGAAGAGCTTCCATCCTGCCTCTGTGTGTGTGTGTGTGTGTGTGTATTTGTGCATTCACATCTGCCAAGCCTCGTCGATGCTGATGTTTCCTGTCCCAGACAACCCAGCCCCCCCAGAAAAAAGCTAAAGCCTGTCTGTGTGCTTTGGTTGTAGCTCCACTTCTTTCTTATCTCCTAAATAGATATCATTTCTAGCAAGATGAAAAAGTTCTTAAAACATTTCCGCTTTTTTCTTTACTAAAAAGATAATGAACTTTGCTTGCACTTCCAAAATATAAAGAAAATCAATCTAAGAAAGAAAGGAAAAAAACAACTGATAGGCTGATTTAATGTACAGAGGATTTATTGTGCAAACTCTAAAAGAAAACAGGATGTCATCGTACACCCTCTTTTTTGCCCCACATGCTGGTCTTGAGGAGTTTAAAGCATGAAAAATAACATTTAGCACCATAACGACTGAATCATGAAATAATGGCCAGAAAACTGGAGTGTTCATTTAACCTTCTGATGAATTAATAAAAAGAAATTCAATATCAATTTGCATACATGAGTTTAAATTTGTATCATTTTTGCTACATCCGGCATTTTTGGAATTTTTCTGTATATATCCGTGAACCGCATGTGTCTGATTGTATACATCAGGTTTTTCACAGAAAAAAATCACACTGATGATGTAGAGGTCTCAAAGACTCATGTATCAAATATGATACACTTGGCTTTACAGGGTTAAACATCAGAGAAGTGGAAGCAATTCTTGGAAGGCTTTCTACAAGATTTTGGAGTATGTCTGGGGGAATTTTTTTATCCATTCATCTGGAAGAGCAGTTGTGAAGTTAAACACTGATGTTTGATGAGATGCTCATCCCAAAGGAGTTGGACGGGGCTGAGGTCAGGGCTCTGTGTGAGCTAGTCAAGTTCTTCCACACCAAACTCATCCAACCATGCCTTTATGGACCTTGTTTGTGCACTGGGGCACAGTCATGCTAAAACAAAAATGGGCTTTCCCCAAACTGTTCCCACAAAGTTGGAAGCGTAGAATTGTCCAAAATGTGTTGCTAAACTGAAGCATTTAAATTTCAATTCACTGGAACTAAAGGCCCCAGGTCAATCCCCGAAAGACACCACTGAACTTTACAGTTGGCACAATGCAATCAGGCAGGTAATATTATACTGGCATTTGCCAGACCATACTCATCCATCAGACTGCGAGATAGACAAGTGAGATTTGTCACTCCATAAAGCACGTTTCCACTGCTTCAGAATCAAGTGGAGATGTGCTTTACACCACTGCATCTGATGCCTTGCATTGTACTTGTGGAAGTAAGGCTTGGATGCAGCTGTTTGCCCATGGAAACCCATACCCATTGTACTGACGTTAATTCCAGAGGAGGTTTGGAAGTCTGCAGTTGCTGAGTCAGTAGAGTGTTGGTGACTCGCACACACTTGCATTCTCTATAACTTTACATCGTCTGCCACATCATGGCTTAGTTGTTGTGCTTTCTAAATGCTTCTACTTTGCAATAATACTATTTAAAGTTAAACTTGGAATATCTAGGAGGTAAGAAATTTGACAACCTGACTTGGTGCAACAGTGACATCCTATTACAGTACCACACTGAAATTCAGTGAGCTCTTTAGAATGACCCATTTTTACACAGATGTTTGTAAAGGCAGACTGTATGGTTAGGGGCTTGATTTTATCCACCTGTGGCAATGAGGCTGAATAAAAAACACCTGAATTCAGTGGTTAGGAGGTGTGTCCTAATACTTTTGTCTATATAGCTCAGCTTTTATAAATTCATGAGGGCACAAAACCGAGACAATCAGCTAAAATAGGCTGAAAATCTTCACTTGAGGTGAGTTGAACTACAAACTCAAGGAGAATGCTCTACAGGTTTGTCACAAGAAGGGACATCCTTCAAACTACACCTCATCATTTCATTTATTTTTTATGGCAAAATATAGATTTGCACAGCTTTAAGAATATTTTTTCTATCTTTGCATCATTCTCTTACTGACAGTTTTACTGCTGGCAAAGAGAATTCAGAGTTTTAAAATGAACCTTGTTTTCACTGCAGGCATTTTTGGCCCGCTCATCCCACCGCCTTTGATCAGTCACTGTGGCACAGATATCCTGAGGAATCCACGAAGACAATGAGATTAGAACAGTAAGCGACGATGAGTTAGAAAAAGATGACATTAACAGTCTTGACAGACTGCAGATGATGTGTAACTGGGAGCATATGTGTGAAATGGCCTGTGAACACTTTTCAGACCGATGCCAGTGCATCTTATTTTATCTGCAAACGTCCTTTTTATTTGCTGTCACTGGATGATTCGTGTCTCTTCCATGTCGCAGCAAATGCAATATTGAACACTGCAGTCCCTCTCGACCTATTGCAACACGCGTTTAATGCAGCACAAACCAATACTAAGCAAAGAATAAACTTCACCCCTTTTCTGTTCCCGTAATCTTATCTTTCCATCTTTCTATTTCTGGGCTGCAGCGTGTGCCAGAGGACTTGGAATCTTCAGGGAGCATCTATCATCTGTGTGTTGTTGTGTACTGCTCGAATGTGGGGAAGAGGAGAGGAGATGCAGGGATGTCCAACAGGAAAGACAGAGGTCGCTGGAGGTCCCCGATCTGGTCAGTGCAGCAGTTATTGTGAAGAATCATGTAGATATAGTTGAGGTAGAGTACACACATGCCAACACAATTTGATACTGTCCAAACAAGTACACTCGTGCACACCATATACAACTGCACGTCTCCTACAGGCTAAGAAAATAACATGCAAGTCATATTATACTGGGTGCTCAGTTTCAAGCATTATACACATGCATGCACACATGTGCCCTTAGTGCATACAGGCCTCTGTGTGGCTGTGTCCAGCATGGACACATAGAGGAAATTCTTCCCTCCCAATTTCCCGGGACTGAACTGGGAGTGACCTGGTTGGCAGACACACAGCCCCGATGGAAGGAATGTAACTCAACTCCCCCCATCTCACCCTCAGCCCCTCCACCCTCCGCATCCATCCAGCAGTCTGTAGGCCCAGCTGTGTGAGGACAAACAGAGAAACGTACAGTACTGTAGAGTAAGAGGGACAGCATGTATCCCCTAGCAATTCAAGAAACGCCGCATCGTCTTATGCTGAATTTTAATCTGTGAGGACTCTGTCTAGTCCCAGTCGCTTTGAAACAACCAGGCTTGCGTTCTTGTCACAAAAATTAAGCGTTGAAAAGGCAAAACTTATAAAAAGAAAAGAAAATGAGTTCAAATTAAGCTTGAGTTGCATTTGGTTTGAGCTCACATCATTATCCATAATATACTGTAAGTAGAAATAAATATTTTGCCAATATTTTGAATGTGAAATACAGCTATACCTTGATTAAATTAGAGTATATATATCTGCTTATTCACTAAACCTACACTGCAGACAAGGCATATCAATGTGAAAGTGCCTTAAACTTTTATCCTTACTAATGGCCACCAGGGGTAGTCAGGTGTTGTTGCCAAAAGAGATTTAACTGTTTAGAAATCTATAAGAAAATAAACAGATTTCTCAGTTAATCTGTGACTTCAGTAAACACTGCCCTGATGACTTTCTGGTCTCACTTACTATTTCAAGATAAGATTTGACTTTATTGATCCCCTAATTGGGAAATTGCAACCAAATCTCAACTCTCCTGTTGTTTTACACACACACACTTTTTAGTGGAACATGCAGTTCTGAATGGTGCACACAATGAGCTAGTGACATGCAGTGGTGAGAAGTGAGAGAAAGGAGACAGCTCATTACAGGTGCCAGGGAGCATTGTGGGGGCTGAGTGCCTTGCTCAAGGGCACTTTGGCAGTGCTAAACTGACTCCTCTTCAGGCCTGCAGTGTGCCCCCCGTATATAGGTACTTGGTGGGTCCTGAATTTTGAGCTCCAACTGGCACAGGTGAGTTTCAAGCCAGTGCTGCTCAGTAGCCTCTGGTTACAGCATGATGTTCACCTTGTAAATTCTGGTCCTACATACAGATAAAGTTCTTCTGCATAAGGCAGTATAAAAATTTGTGGACCAATGTTAGTGACTTATGCACAGTTCTCACACTGCTTTGTAGCACAATATTAGCAAGTGAATTTTCCAGCATGTACAGTTAGGTCCATAAGTTTTTGGAAAATGACCCATTTTCCTCTGTAATGTTGCCTCTGTACATCACCACAGTGGATTTAAATAGAACAGTCAAAAAGTAACTGAACTGCAGATTTTCAGCTTTAATCCAAGGGGTTTGATAAAAGAGTTGTATTAACTTTTTAGGAATTATAGCTATTTTTATATTCCTTTTTAGAGGCTCAAAAGTAATGGAACAAATAAACACAACTTTAATTATAAGGATTGCTTTTAATACTTGGATGGAAGTCCTTTGCAGTTAAAGACTGCCTGACGTGCTGTGTTTGATGATCTGCCGGGCCTTTACTGCATCTGCCTACAGTTGCTGCTTGTTTGTGGGTCTCTCTTCCTTCAGTTTTATTGTCAGTTGCTGCAAAGCTGCACTACTGGACTGAGACCAGGTGACTGATTTGAACATTGAAGAATATCCAGTTTCTTTGCCTAGAGAAACTATTGGGTTGCTTTTGCAGTATGCTTTGGGTCATTATCCATTTGCCCTATATGAAGTGCTGTCCAATCAGTTTTGCAGCATTTGGCTGAATCTGAGCGGAGTGTATAACCCTTTACACTTCAGAATTCATCCTGCTATTTCTGTCAGCAGTCACATCATCAATAAACCAGTTCCACTGGCAGCCACACATGCCCATGCCATAACATTGCCTCCACCGTATTTGACGGATGATGCGGTATACTTCTGATCGTGAGCTGTTCCTTTCGTTCTTTGTACTTTTCTCTTTCCATCATTCTGGTCCAAGTTCATCTTGGTTTCATTTGTCTAATGATTTTTCCCCTCAGAACTGAGCAGGCTCTTTTAAATGCTTTCTGGCAAAGTCTCATCTGGCCTTCCTGCTCTTGAGCGTAACCAGTGGTTTGCACGTTTTTGTAAACCCACTGTATTTACATTCACAAAGGCATCTCTTGATTATAGATTTTGACACTGATACACCTACCTCTACCACCTTGTAGTAGAGGGTTTTTTTTTCCCTAACCAATGAAAGAATTCTGTGATCATCCACTTACGTTGTCCTCTGTGCCCTTCCAGGCCTATTGGTGTTGATGAGCTGGTCACTGCATTTCTTTTTTTAAGAATGTTCCAGTTTTTTGTTTTGGCCACCCCTAAAGTTTTTGATATCCCTCTGATACAGTAGGTTATTTTGGTTTTTCACCCTACTAATGGCCACCTTCACTTGCACTGGCAGCTCTTTGGACCTCATATTGAGAGTTCCAGTGAATAGCTACCATTGACCCATTTTTTATCTGCTTAATTTGTCACGGAATAACAAGGGAGCAGACCTCACCTGGCCATGAAACTGCTTGTCTGTCAATTGTCCCATTACTTTTGAGCCTCTGAAAATAGGGGACTATATATACAGTACTGTGCAAAAGTCTCCAGCCACCCCTCATTTCTTTATATTTTGGCAGGAGAATGGGAAATAAGTGCAACACTTTATTGAAGCATGTAAAAATATAAATGGAAATACGGTATATAAGGCAAAAAAACCAAAACAAAACAGTGTGTACAATTCTAATTTGCTTGAAAGTCAATATCTGGTATGACCACCTTTACTCTTCAACACAGCCTGAATTCTCTTAGGCCAAGTTTTCTTGTCATTTCTTGAAGTAGTCTTCAGGAATAATTTTTCCAGCTTCCTGAAGGACCTTTCAAAGCTCTCCTTTGGATGTAGGATGCCTTTTGTTCCATTTTGTGTCAAGATGATCCCACAATGCTTCAATAATGTTGAGGTCTAGGCTGTGGGGAGGACAGTTCATGACTGATAGTGTTCCATTGTGTGTTTTTCTATTCAGACAGGCTTTTACTCCATTGTAATCCTTTTGGGATCTTTGTCATGCTGAAAAATGAACCCAATGCCAAACAGAGACTTTCCAGATGGTATTGCACAGTGGATCAAAATTTGACGATACTTTTCTGTGTTCATAATTCAATCAATTTTGACAAGATCCCCAACAACACTGGCTGAAATGCAACCCTAAACTATGACAGAGCCTCCACTGTGTTTTATAGATGGCTGTAGACACTCACTGTTACACCTCTCTCCTGACTTCTCCATACATATTGAAAACAATTTGAAACAAATATTTCATATTTGGATTAATTACTCCCATAAGACCTGTTGCCATCTTTTCAACAGTCTAGACTCTTGTCAACATTCTAGAATACAACCAGCATTCTATACTCTCATCAGCATTCTAGAATCTTGTTATGATATATGACGATATTCTACGGTAGAATCTTACCTTATATATGGTGCTCAAAAAATTAAAAGAACACATCAGCTCTCAATGGTGAAAAGTCCTGCTGGATTTCTATACTGATATGGACTGGGTAATATGTTAGGAATAAAAGGATGTCACATCTTTTGATGGAAATGAAAAGTATCAATCTACAGAGGACTGAATTCAAAGACACCCCAAAATCACTGAGCTCCTGGACAGTCTGAGGTGCAAGCTGGTGGCGTCGGATTGACTGAAACATACAGTAATGTCCCAGAGGTGTTCTGCTAGATTTAGTGGATTTTACAGAGGACTGAATTCAAAGACACCTTGAAAATCAGAGTGAAAAAGCAATGCAGCAGGCTAGTCCATTTTGCCGAAGTTTTATTGCTGCAACTCAAACTGGTACTCAGTAGTTTGTATGGCCCCTACAGGCTTGTATGCATGCCGGCAATGTCAGGGCATGTTCCTAATGAGAATATGGACGTTATCCTGGAGGATCTCCTTCCAGATCCAGGGTATCACCACAGCATCACTGAGTTCCATCCAACGCCGCTAGGTCGGATGGACCGAAACAAAATGTCTCAGAGGCGTTCAATAGGATTTAGGTCAGGCAAGCATGGAGGGCAATCACTGGTATCAATTCTTTCATCCTCCAGGAACTGCCTGCATACTCTCACCACATGAAACCTCTGCTAGAGTTTCCTAGAATCTCTTCCATGCTCTTGAGACATTGCTGGGAGACACAGAAAACCTTCTGGCGAAGTTGGACTACCTGTGCAGCCTCTGTAGGGTCCAGGTATCGCCTCATGCCACCAGTAGTGACCCCTACCCTAGCCAAATGCAAAACTAGTGAAAAAAACAGTCAGAAAAGATGAGGAATTAAAAAATGTCAGTGGCCTCCACCTGTAGAACCATTCCTGTTTTGGTGGTCCTCTCATTGTAGCTCCACTATTGCACCTGTTGTTGATTTCATTAACACCAAAGCAGCTGAAACTGATTAACAGCCCCCTCTGCTACTTAACTGACCAGATCAATATCCCAGAAGATTAATTGACTTGATGCTATGCTCTGAATAAAAAATATTCCTTTAATTTTTTTGAGCAGTGTATATGTCAGGATTCTAGAATCTTGCTGTTACTCTTTCTTGGTGTTTACTTGACTACATTTTCCTCTGAAAATGATCCTATAGAAAGACTACTCTAAAGTGAAAAAGTTTACAAAAAATCCTTTGAAATACCTTCAGAAATCCTGGAGAACTATTACTGAAGACCTCTTCCACCTTCTTTCAGCTGCTCCTGTTAGGGGTCGCCACAGCAGATCATCTGCCTCCATCTCACCCTATCCCTTGCATCCTCTTCCCTCACACCAACCCTCTGCATGTCCTCCTTCACTACATCCATGACAATATATCTACCTTCCTTTTCTCCATCATATCAGCCAGCTCTCTCCCTTTATCAGTCATAGTCCCTACATTTAAAGTCCCTACTCTCACCTCCACCCTCCTACCTTTCCTTCTCTCTCTCTGCCTCCTAACACGCTTTCCCCCTCTCCCCCTCCTTGGTCCTCGGCCAACAGTAGCATAGTTTCCACCGGCACCCTGTTGGCTAACGGCACCGGAGGCGTTTGTTGTTAACCCGGGCTGTGACCGATCCGGCATGGAAGTCGTGTTATGAATCCGCATATTTGATTTGGCAAAGATTTTACGCCGGATGGCCTTCCTGACGCAACCCTCCCCATTTACCAGGGCTTGGGACTGGCACTAGGCTTTATTACTGAAGACCACCTCATTAAAAAAAAAGTCTGGCTCCTTGAAAAAAAAATGTAAAGAAATAAGGGGTTGCTCAAAACTTTTCCACAGTACAATGTGTATATGAATATGTATGCATATTGGCATTACATGATCTCTGGCCCCTGTTTCACTGTTAGTCTCTTTCTGTGATCATTCCCTTTCTGTATTTAATTAGAGAAGTTGATACTTTTAAAAATTAGAGCCTGTCAGAGTAATCTATTTTTTTCAAGGTGTTAATTTCAAGAGGTTTTATTGCTGAATAGTATTTCTTCCAATATTTGTGGATGCAGGGCCATCATATTCAAGCTCTGTCACAGCTGTCAGAAATGATCCACTCCCAAATGCCTGTTTCCAGAGATTGATATCTAGACTATATTAGTAGCATTTTTTCTCCACGCTGCACTGCGCATTTTCTTTTATAACCTCCCACTATCACTTCTTCTGTACCTTTTCAGTGTTTATTATTATGCCATCATGAGGGGTCCACTGGTGTCAATACTTTTCATGGGAAAATGAATGAACACTACCTTTCACCCTACATGACAGAAATTCAGCAGAAATGCCAGAAAGCTAACAAAATAAAGTTGATTCTATTCAATTTTCTTTTAGACATATACTTGGCTTTTCCTCTTGGCACCCTCATTAGGCCAAACTTTCCAGTCTTTTTACCTCCCAAGTAGAATCTAAGCATAGCCAAGTTGTTTTAGTTTTGTTTTCTCGTTGCTGCAGCCTCGTTAGTCTTGTTCAGAACTTTTACTTTTGTTCTTTGTCAGTTTATCAGCTTAAAATGTCTTTATATTCTATTTTATACAGCCTGATTTACAGCTTGTTACACTTGGAAAGTGCGTGTGGTTACTCAAGCAATTATTATGGCTGTTCCTAACCAGACAGTTGCAACTTGAATCATTTTGGTAATTAGTCTGTCTCTCTGACCACTGGGCTACTCTGCAGAGTGAAGTGGGAACTACTGATCCCATTATGACTCAGCAAATGGTGTGGCACGCAGCACCACCCTCTTAGTGCCCATGTGCTTGCAGCAGTACTCTATGTTCTCTAATGATACTTAACTCAACAAGGACGTCGTATTACCCTGCACCCTGGGAATCTCATCTTTCTCAGCTTCAAATATAAAGCCAAGCAAGCCAGTTTTGTACTGGACTCGCTGTCCTGACTGCGGCAGTAATGTCCCATTCAGAAAATTATACAATACCGCTTTGACCAAAAAAAAAAACAAATTAAAAAAAAACTCAAATATAGTAAAAATGAAGTACTTTGTGACTGTAGCTGCGAGTGTTTCTCCATTTTTTTCTGCTCCGTCTGTCATACTTCCATGTGAATGTCAGCTTTATTGTTGAGTGATTGAGATAATGGTGGCGTGTGGCAGCCTGCCCTGTGTGAGGTTTTCGAGGTTCAGCTGTTTGGCGGAGAGGGCCCATAGATTTGCAGAGCTGTTGTCTGGATGCCTCGTCCTGCTCCAGACTCCCTAGGTGGTGTCCTCTTTCCCCCCTGACAGCCTTTTACTGGCTCCATGGGTTTCTTGCAGTCCTCAAAGGCACTCCCAAACTCAAGTGTGATACACCGCCCCCACCCCTGCCACCCATTCCTTGCCATTATTCACTGCCATGGGGGAGGAAACGGCCCAGAGGAGGTTGAGAGAGGCATGGTATAATTATCTTCTTTCTACATCGCTATCTCCACCTTCCTCACAACACCTCTCATGATACCTGTTTGGCTCAATTTTGCAACCTAAACAGGACTGGTATACTTAACAAGGGCATCAGCTTACTCAGCTCTAAGCTATGGCAAAGATGAAGAGTAATTTACCCCCATGAAACCTACTTATAACGGATTATCATATGACAGATTGATGGGATATTATTACTTAGTTGCTGTTATAGCAGACCATTTGCTATGTTAGCAACAGTTGCTGTGCTTTCCTTACTCTTCCCACAAATCTGTAGTAATCTTTCTGACTTTGACCAACCAACAACAGCGACTAAAGCTACATGTTTTACCCAAAAAGTCATTATTCTCACCGGTACTAATCCTCATTGAAAATGTAATCTGTGTAACAAATTCTGTACTTCTGTTCTTACACTTGCTGATTTTAGTGAGTTCAGCCACTGCATGCTTCCCATCCTCAGTGTTTGCCATCTTGGCTATCTGGTGGTAGGTAGAAGGGACCACAAAAATCAGAATGTCAGTGAGGTAGTAGCTCATCCAGCTCACAGTCCCTCACCATATAAAACTATATAAGAGACACTATAGCCCATTTCAACAAAACGAAAGGAAAAGACAAATAACATAACATCAAAATTATAAGAAAAGAAAAAAAAACACAAGTACAGTAATGTGAAAATACAATCATCAGTGATTTCATAAACAGGAAGAATATCCTGTGTTACTCGGAGCAGGAATAGCTAAACCCTTTATGACTGCATATTCAGAGTCAATTAATCGACACATAAATTTGCACAGAAAAATTATCAACAGGGCGCAAAATGGAGGAAGATTTCTAGTTACACATATTTGGGTTGCACTTGTCCATCCTGGGAGCTTGAGCAAAATACTGAATGCATCATTATATGCATCGATCCATCCATTTTCTTAAGCTTATCCAGTTCAGGGTCACGGACGGCGCTGGAGACTATTCCAGCTGTCATAAGGCAAAAGGCGAGAACCACCCTGGACAGGTCATTATGATATGCAAACTAAAGCGTTTTCATTTTTGCCTAACTGCAAGTCCCTCCATCTTAGTGCCACTTTAGGGGTGCGATCTGCATCCATTCTGAGTACATGCCCCAACCACCTCATGCCTCTACACTTAATGTCATCAGTAAGGCACCTGGTCTTGGTTGTCTTATACAGGTCTTTGTTGGAGATTACACTTGGCCAGAAGATACCACATATTCTTCGGAGGCACCTGTTGTTAAAGGCATTCAAACGCTTCATGTCACAGTCCCCCATAGATGTGCCGTATAAAGAGCTATTCTGATGTCATCTGTTTACTGCAGTGGTGCTGCACATCATCATCAGAGAGATCATTCCTGATAATGTGACCTAAATATCTGACTTTAGTCACCACATTCAGTTTTTGATCTCCCAAACAGAATGAGGGGAAAAATTTGCCTTCAGATCCTGCTTGTTTTTTTATTTCATTTTTAAATTTTTTTAATTTATTTATTTATTTTTATTTTTTATTAAAAAAAAAGATTCTGCTTGGTTCGGGCAATCATTGTAGCACTCTTTTTAAAGTTAAATTCATCATCATACAAAAATTCATATCTTGAGCAGACCCTGAGCAGTTGCTGCAAGCTGGCACTGTAATGAGACAGAACAACTAAATTGTCAGGGTACCTCAGATGATTAATAAGGATTTACACTTCACAGGTTGTTCTAATGTGCGAAGTACAGAAACAAAGTGATAATTTCTTGTCATTGGTTGGCTGTATTGCACAAACTAATAAGAATTAAAATCCGCTAAGAAGTCAAGGAGGTTCACAAACAGTCAGGACAGTGGGCCTTTTTCTTGACCAGCTTCAACCCAGCCTAAGACATTTTTATGCCATAAACAAAGTTAATGATGTCATTTATGTAAAGATGGCAGAGGAGCACGTGCAAATACTCATTTTATGAACATTACAGGTCAGACCAATACTCTTAGGAGTAGCGATTCTTGTGAAAAGTGCCTGTTAAAATGACAACTATGACCTTGACCTTGAATACACTTGGGGTGAAGACCCATTAGATGAGAATTATGTGAAAGTTTGATTAAATTCTGACCAATACTGTAGGAAGCCCAACAATGCCTCTTAAACGTGGAAGGATGAATGATAGACGCCTTCATTATGGCATTAGTTCATCGGTCCTTAAGCTGGATGAACTAAAAAATTTACACCAGCAGGATGAGGATATGTCAACAATAACGGCAATGCCCAACAGCATTGCTTGACCCCTTTAACTGGGGCACATGCCCCAGCATAGCGCCGCTGTGCCCTAGCAAAATCTACAGTTAATCTAGTCGTGTTGTATTGATGAGAGGGAGAGGGTCTTGCCTCATGGATAAGTTCTTATGACTGGCTTACCGGAGTTGACTGATGACTGATGATGATGATGATGATGATGATGACCCTCACAGGGAGGCAAGGAGGAGCACTCAGCAAAAAATGCTGCCAGCAGACATGAAGAGGACACTTGAGACACGCATCTAGATGGAGCTTTTGCTGGGCAGTGGCACACATGGGTGGGTGCTAGTTGACTGGATGTTCATAACTGGGCCTTTGTGGCTGTGCAGTGTGTTTGGTGTGGTTTTTATAATCAGAGTTTACTCACTTCCAGTGCTCTCTCTGGGCTGTGGGAATAGCCTGTATCAAAGAGTTTGTTGCTTTTAAAAGCTGCTGTGGGAATTTAATAATAGAGTTTTATTACAGGTTTTAATGTTTTTTTTCTAAATAAAGAAGTCTGTATTTGAAATAATTGTGTTGTTGGATGCTCTCTGGGTCCTGAACACTGAACATGACCAGATTAACAAAGGTGGTGGCTGTGTTACATTTTATTATAGTATTTAAATTAAGACACTGTTGGAATAGAGAAACAGCATTGTTGTGGTACTGCAGTACAAACAGAAGGACTCCACTTTACACATGGAGTATCTCTTATAGAGACTGTAATAAAAAAAAAAAGTGAAGTACATTGTTTCTAATGGACAGCAGAGGAGGAGGCGCCGAGGGTAGACCCAGGACACGGTGGAGAGATGATATACCTTGGCTGGCCTGGGAATGCCTTGGTGTCCCCTCAGAGAAGCTGGAGGAGGGTGGCTTGGTAGAGGGCGGTCTGGGTGTCTCTACTTAGACTGCTGTCCTCACACTCCAAACCTGGATAAGCAGCAGAAAATGGATAGATGAATGACCAGTAGAGGGCGACTCCTCTGTCTGCAAAAATAGGTCTGGTTTAGAGTGTCCCTGGGTGTCCCCGGTAGTGTAGTGGTTTGCACGTTCGCCTTTGTAAGCGAAAGGTCCCTGGTTCGATTCCAGGTGGGGGCACAAGCCCCTCTCA
>VUQH01054894.1:0-10946 GCA_015106775.1 Etroplus canarensis | reverse complement strand
GGAAGCAGAGCTGGAGGTGGCAGAACTGAAGATGTTGAGATATACCCTGGGAGTGACCAGGATGGACAGGATTAGAAATGAGTAAATCAGAGGGACAGCTCATGTTGAAAAGTTTGGAGATAAAGTCAGAGAGGCAAGGCTGAGATGGTGTGGACATGTTCAGAGGAGGGATAGTGGACATATTGGACAAAGGATGTTGAAGATGGAGCTGCCAGGCAGGAGGAGGAGAGGAAGACCAAGGAGAAGGTTCATGGATGGACATGCGGAGGGTTGGAGTGAGGGAGGAGGATGCAGGGACAGGGTGAGGTGGAGGCAGATGATTCACCATGGCAACCCCTAATAGGAGCAGCCGAATAAAGAAGAACCTGTTACGTCTAACATAAACACAAACTATGAATTAATGATAGCTATTACTTGTCACCTAGTAGATTGCACTTTTCATTGAGGTTGCTAAACAAATTTTTTTTTTTTAAAAGTAAGTAAGTAAATGGTGTACCGTAGCCTCAGTTGGGATTTGAACTACTAAAGCAGGAAAATAAGCTGAAAAACACATACAGTGAATATCGAAGTTCACATTTAGCAAGAACACCTCTCAAAAGTCCAGATTCCAGAATCGTTTTACAACCAATTCAAACCTTTTAAAAAACAGAAGCAGAAAATGTGTTTACATCCGTACTACAGAAACAACAACACAACAGTTAAAAAAGAATCCACCATTGCATATGTAATGGACTGCATTCATTCAGCCAGACATTTAAGAGAATTATAGGTTGTTTTTTTCCTAAACACTGCTACACAGGTACAAAAACTGACATGAACCTGCACATTTAAAAACACTTTCCTAGATGGAGACGGGTGGAATTTCTACCCTCTCAACCAACTTTAGATTTTTTTTTTTTCCTAATTGTAACACAAGCACACATCATTCTTGATGGAAAACACCAATGATTTCATTCATCAGATGTTATTGCAGGCCTTGAAAGAACTGTGTGAAAGAAGTTTCTTAAAGACTTTGGCGGCTCCGGAGGGAACCGTATGACGTGCGTGTGATGTGACTTAAAGCAGCGTCGGCTGGAGCCGAAGTATGAAAAGAAGTGTGAGCGTGTGCAGTTAGAACAATGTGAGCCTATCTCCTCATCTCATCTTGAGGGTAGGAGCTCTAGCCTACACGAGGAAGTGTTTGCAAAACTCCCGAATCTGTACAGTCGAGTAAATTATATCAGGGTTTTTAAACTATCGAGCATAAATCTGACAATATTACAGAAGTTAAAGTGTAAGACAGCTGCTCTTTTAAAGGATGAAGGAAAAAATGGTTAAAATTCCTCATAATCTCATCTATATTTCCTTTATTTCAGCTGTGCGGTGTTAAAGAAGTGTATTCCTTCACCATTTGTGACTCAGTATCACGTTTGGGGCTGCTTGGCAGTCAGCCTGTGCATATGCATTGTTTGAGATTTAACCTCGTATTCTGTATGATCTTCTGGCAATATTGAAATATCTCTCTCTATATATATGGCATATATTTTAGATTGTACAATGCACTTGTTTAAAGCCTGACTGCTCACAGTAGCTTTTAGCTCCACCAGGGGGATCGATTGACCGTTTTGTATTATTACTTTTTGCGACCCACAGGCTTTTGTTGCAGTTTATTAACTCTCCATGTAAAGCTGCTGGAGAATCCTCTGAGGAATCCTGCAGCTGTCCAGCTCTAATTTTAGTTTTTCCTTAGCGTCTGGATGTTCTTTGGAGGTCACAAAACAGGACTAGTGGGTTGTTTTATCCTTCTGCTTTAGCCACAGTTAGATCTGGCAGCTATTCAAGAACTTCTACATAAAAAAAACATACAAGTCAAGACTGTCAATCCCAGTATGGGGCCACTAAAGTGTAATGGCACCCGGCCATCTCACTAGTGCTCTCCCACACTATTGATTTGTTTTATTTTGAGACAGTGCTATATACCAAGGATACTAGAGCTAAAGTGTTGTTTTTTTTCTGATCAGCCACACTCACAGTTTAGTGGAAATAAAATTCTCGAGGCAAAATCCAAGTGTGAACCATGTGCCTCAGCTCTGTTATATATACTCTCAGGCAAAGACATCAAATTATTCCAGTAGAGGCAGAAAGTCACATGGAAATAGAATGAAACAACATTAACACTGGTGCTTAGTGTCCATATAGTGTAGTTGTTTACACATTCGTCTTCTAAGCGAAAGGTCCCTGGTTCATTTCCAGGTGGGGACACAAGCCTCTCTAACCATGAAGGGTTGTGCCAGAAAGGACCTCTGTCAAGTTACCAATGTGAATTAATCTGCTGTGGCAGCCTTGGGGGAGAATACAAGCTAGCCGCTGAAGGTACATTTACACTGGTGCTGCAGGGATGTACAGACATAAGAATGTGCAATTTGCATGATCCAAATATTGTTTAACTTGCTATGATCACTGGTACTTTCAGCTGCAGCAGCTCCAGTATCAGTGAGTGTATGTTAGTATGTTAATATTAGAATTTAGTCCAAACCACTGCAGTATCGCAGTATGTGGTTGAAACCACATCGTCATCTCCACCAGTCAAAACTGGTCAGGCTGTAAAAACTGAGCTGCATTCAATGAAGTGTTGACGTTGTTGTAACGTAGAAAAGAGGTCAGGCCATCTCTTACTCAGTCAGAAGTGTATTATTATTGCAATGAAGAAATAAAATGTAGCTTTCTTTGTTTTTTAAGCAACGACGACGAAGAATCTGGTTAGTGCGCGGTTGTGAACAGACAACCATGTTTTCTCCACGTACACAGACTACTCTTACATCAGTCTTTTTAAACAAATAAACACCTTTTTTACGCAGTTTGTGGTTGTGCACATCTAAGTCCTGTCTCATTTGTTGCATGGTGAACTTGACATGACGGACTGTAAGAATCATTACCTCTTTGTCCTCGATGTTAGCGTTATAAACGCAGGGATGTTGCATTTACAAGCAAGTAATGAAACAGCTCAGCAGGATGAGATAATTTGAGGTTTTTTTTCCTTATTCCATTTATTTGGCTTAATTCTAATTGATAAAGAGAAAGTAGAAACCAATTCTTGAACACAAACTTTCTCTTGCTACAAAGTCTAACAACAACTGAAACTGGAACTATTTTTGAACTATGACTAGACATCAACAGAAAACCACCGGGAGACATTTATTCAGCATCGAAATGTTTGCTGGAATAGTTTCACAGAGCTTGAACATAAGGGGTGTAAACACAAGCAGCGAGTTGGGAGACTGTGGAATGTTAATGTAATGCAGGGACTGGTAACTGTTTAACTTGGTCCTGAGATAATCTTATCTCATCTTTGAGGCAAGCAATTGAAGTGGCTACTGACTTGGTGGTAAATGCATTAGAGGACAACCTGTACAACTGGAGCCTGGAATGCCCATTGTGCCAGACACCATTGGCTACAAAATGAACGACAAGCAAATCGCTTCATACATAGATGGTGATTTAGTCCGATGGATAAACCAAAAGCATTATATGCCAGCATTGAAGTTTATTTCTTTAAAAAACAAACACCTGTACTTACTTTTTAAGCCTCCGCCGCAGAGGCATTATGTCCAGCCATCTGTTAGAAATCTTGTTACCACTGTAGGAGCTGATTGGTTTGCTGGATCTTTACCAAACTTTGTGTGGTTAACATTTGAGACTGTGGAGTGAAAGGTCAGGGTCACACAGGGTCACATTTCTGGCAGAGTTTTAGCTCATCCAGCCAAAGGACCAGTGAGCTAATGCCATGGTGAGGCATCCCACTATCCATCCTTCATTCACAAGAATCGCTACTCCGCCGTGAGTATTGGTCAGATTTTAGTCAAGACAGCGCAGACTGACCACATCATGGGTCTTCACCCAAAACTCCGCTCAAGGTCATATTTGTCATTTCACAGGCACTTTTCCATTTTCACAAGAATTGCTACTCCTAGATTATTTGCGAGACTTTACTCAAACTTGCACACAACAATCACTGATGGGCTCTTTACCCAAATTTCACTCAAGGTTTAGGTTATATTTTCCTTTCATGGGGACTTATCCACATTCACAGGAATCACTACTCCTAAGAATACTGGTCTGGGTCGTAATGTTTGTGAATGAGAGTTTGTGTGTGGCCCTCAGCCATCTGTACAGAAGTGCCATCATTAGGTTTATTTCTAGCATTTGTGGAAGGCTCAATCAAGATTTAGGGCCGTTGTCCTGGTTATGACTGTTTGTGAGCCTCCTTGGCTTCTCAATGGATTTTAATTGTCATTAGTTTGTGCAATACAGCCAACTAATGCCAGCAAAGCTTACCACTTTCTTTCTGTACTTTGCACATTACAATAACGTGCGACTTGTGAGGTATCTTGAGCCGGATGAGCTGCTGCCTCGTTGATGTTCTGGTTTAACT
The DNA here is from genome assembly GCA_015106775.1 of Etroplus canarensis. Classification (NCBI taxonomy): domain Eukaryota; kingdom Metazoa; phylum Chordata; class Actinopteri; order Cichliformes; family Cichlidae; genus Etroplus; species Etroplus canarensis. The sequence goes on along the minus strand of VUQH01054894.1, from coordinate 6,535 downwards.
TTTTGTTTCAAGCAGATGAAACAAATATAACGACTTTAAGACTTAGAAATGATTTGATCAGCAGATAAAGCAGTGCATTTACTTCCATTTTCTAAATGCTTAATCACCAGGTTGAAACATGAGAGAAAACAGGCCATCCACAGTAACAGCGCAGCCCTAGACTGACACGAGAAAGGACGCCCTGTTCTACAGCTCTATTTCTGTTGTGACAAACAGATGGTAGTGTTTGGATGTGGCCTTTACAATGTGAGGGCTTTTGATGGCATCCGCCTTGTGTTGATCATGCAGGCTGGTACAGACTTGCAACCTTAAGGTTGGAGTTCGGTTGGAATAAAACAGCATCTTAACAGTCAAGAGCCAATCTTCTATGACTGTGATCGAGTCATAGTGCAGGCCTAGTTTTGCATTCGTTTCTGTATTCTCTCATATACAAGAGTCTCTTCAGATCTAATATGATACTTTATTCAAGCACTAAAGGGCACACTCTTATACCCACTCGTACTCTGACATATAGCAGTAAGGTGCACTGCTAAATGTCTCACTAAGTGCGAATGAACATCTTAGCCTGTGTATCCTTGTAGTATTCTGTCTCCGTTTGAGTGCAGCTGAAAGTGAAAAATAAGAATGCTAAACAGTTTAAACCTTGGGTGCTACTGTGTAAACAGCGAGCCAGCGGAGTACAGTAATATGGCTGAGAGAAGAAAACGGAGAGACTGGATCAACGGTGAAACGGGAGCGAGAAGTATTATTTCACTAAACATAAGTCACGTAGCCACTAGTCGGGGAATTAAAGCGAATGTTTTGGATGAGTAATGCTGCTGCTCCCATGGTCGTGGTGCTCAGTGATGAGTGTGTACAGGCTGGAAGCAGCTCTCGGTAAGGTGTCCTGAGTGGAGGGGAGCCAATATTATTTTATCAAGCTGATAAACTGTTGCTGCAACATAACCCCCAATCTTTCTGCCACAGGCTGCCGCTGCTTGTTTGCGATGAAGCTCCTTAAATATGTTCCCGCTAACTGTTAAATAATTACACACAGTGTTGGGTTTCAAAGAGAGAGGACAGATGGATAGCGATTACTCAGACCTTTTAGAGAGATGCTGCAGTGGGAGGAGTCAAATCTGCTAATTTATAGCTGGTTTAATTGGCCGTCACAAACTTCATAATGATTAGAATGCATATGTTGCTACAGGGCAGCCTGGAATCATCAGAGTTCTACATGTACTGGTTGTCTGCTCCAAACTGATTAATGTGGAAATCTTTTATGTCCACCTGAAGTGAGCGGGACAATATCCAAACATGTTCCTGTCCTCTTTTCATTGGACCAGATGGAATCTGTGAAGGAAAAACAGATATCAAGTGAGTGGTTGTTATGGGGATAATTCTAAAAGGGGCAGATGGCTTAGGGGAATATCAGAAGCTGATGGGTTATTTTTAGACTTACTGCAGCACACCTCAACCTTTTAAAGCACAGCCTCCGCCTCCACCTCCACTGGACCATTCATCAATGAAGCCGCCTTGCTAGCGGCCACTGGCTGGGATGAGCTGTTAAACTCTGCTGACCTGGTCATCTGGGCCAGAGCACAACTCTTTGTTAATGTTCATCCTGCAGGATAAGTCACTGTCAGTGTGGTGAGCTTCACCTGGAGCTCTGCTTAGCTCAGGGAATTATTCACTCAGTGCAGACAGTTGTTTTGCAGTACTGTGCAGAGCCACTTCTCATTTCTTTAGATTTTGCTTCCAAGGAGCCAGACTTCCTTGTCATTTTTTTAAGCGGTCTTAAGGAATAGTTCACCAGGCTTTCTGAAGATCCTTCAGAGTTGCTCTTTGGACACTGGCTGCTTCTTCACTCATTTTCAGTCCACTCCTTGTATGTAACCATTTTCTGAGGAAAGTTTAACCCTGACCTATGAATCATTCAAGCATTAAAAAGACACCCAACACAAGGGATGAACCAGTGTTGTGTCTAAACATAAAACACGTTAGCAAAGACCCAATTTTACATCATATCTTCCCGCACTTTCTAACAGCCTGTGGTAAAAATACAAACAGTTCTCATTTCTTGAGTGGAATCTAGAAAAAAAGTCAAAGCTAACAAAGTTTGAGATAACAAAAAACTGTATTTAAACCAACAAGGTGATTCCCAAAGAGCTGTTAGCTGAAAACTGGGCCCAACTTGGTATGTGCAGTGTAGCTTCAAAAAAAAAGTTGAGGAGGGCGAAAAAACAAGTGGTAGTCTTGGAAAAAAAAAACCCCACAGAATATGAAGCGTATCTGAAAGTCACGCCCTTGAGAAACAGGAAAAACTCCAGCAAATACCTGACACAAGACCTGAGAGATGCATCTGGTCCTTCAATTGATCCATCTACTGTTCGCCAAAGCCTCACCAGAAATGGTCTGAAGAACTGGAATGAAAATCAGTGGCAACAGGTCTTATGGAGTGATGAATGGACCTGAACATTATCCTGAGAGAGAAACAGCACAAAAGGCATCCAACATTTAAGGAAGAGCTTTGGAATGTCCTTCAAGAAGCCTGGAGAACTGTTCCTAAATACTACTTGGGTAAATCACAGGAAAACTTGCCTAAACTATGGATCCCGTGTCCACAAAACTCATGAATCAATTCATATTCAGTTCAGAATGAATCCTAAAAGTTTCATAAATACCTTGCGATTTAATCCGTTGAGTGCCGTAGTGAGTTGCAAAACTTCATAAACGCTTCATCTTGTCACAGATGTCACAGTGTCACTTTTGAAATTTCCAAAACTGTCACTGTCACGATTTCATAAATCTCCAGCTACTAGTGTTAAATGCATTCACCATCTAAATAGCACATGTATGCTGTGAAACCAATCACGTGAGGGAAAACAAGGATCATACCACCAAGGAGAACAGGGCAGTGGCGCAGAAAAGGAGAGTGAGGACTCCAGTATACAGTGCAATTTCTCAGAAAAATTATGAAAAGAAGTAGGATTTAGATGCATTTTAACAATCTTGATACCACAAATGCAGAATGTAAAATTTGTACAACTAAGCTGTCGCACTTAAAAGTGTTGGATGCTGCTGTTTTGCACATTGCAATATATTATTTTCTTTATCATTATTTTTTTTTACTGTAAACGGATAATTTTAGCTTTATTAACAAAACACATTTACCTGAGTCCTGTATTTAATGTGCCTTTTTCACTACTTTTTCTCTGCGAAGTTTGGAGTCAGCTGTTGTTGTTTTTTCTTTTGTTATTAAAACAAGAAAGTGCTACTCTTTTGTTTGTGTGTTTAAATAAAAAGTGAAAATGTCAAAAGCAGTCCTTTTTAAAATATCTAAAGTGTTTACAGGTTGGTAAACACAATGAGAACAATTGGCTTCAGCAATTTAATATTAGAGGCTGTAATTTTTTACATTTGAATCCTTAAGTACAAATGATGTATAAATTAATGTAAGTGATATGTGGACACCTACATATCATGATTTTAAAGAGAGCAAAATTTGACTGACTATAAAAGGTGTAAGTGGTGACATGAAGAGCTTTTTGGGGGCCGAAAGAGCCGGCTCTCTGGAAAGAGCTGAAATTCCCATCACTAACACACACACACACACACACACACACAATGGAAGCATAGTGCTGATGTAATCAGTTTTGCTACAGTTGCCTTCCCTTTGGTTTAATGAGCGTTTTCTTCAGAAATGCAATTTTACATGAAGCGCGATGAACGTGACATCTATGTTTGTTTGGATCTCATTCGTCCGCTTCCCTCGTCGCTGCACAATATTTGCGAGTGAATCTTAATGAGCTGAATTGACACCCGCCGTGACGCACGGCATAATCTTGTAAACACCGGCAAATCACCCGGTGTCGGCCGTCCTCCTTATCTTCACCTGCGCTCCAGCTTCAAGGGTGACAGCGATACTGCGAGGGGCGGAGAGGCTTGTTTAATCTGTGAGTCGTGTTTTGATCGGTGGCTTTCATACTCTCACAGGAGGGAGGTGTCATCTCTCTCACTGTCTCTCACTGTCTCTCACTGTTTCCCTCCTGGTTGCTGTGGTGACGCCTGCTGCAGTGCATCGCCTCTGCCAGCAGCAGCAGCAGCATCTGGGTAGAAGAGTGTGAGCGTACTAACATAAAATCCAAACCCAGCTGCACATGTTATGTAACATGCTGTAAGTTAGCACAGGCAACACATTAATAAACAGATCAGTTCCTCTGATTCCTTGGAGTTTATTAATGAAGCTGTCACAGCATGACAAATCAATACATTAAAAATGAGCTGAGTGCAGTCCCAAGTCAGTTCTTAGCAAATAGCACTCTTACACACGCTCTCTTTACCCACACTCTCACCCTGTGATATACCTGTTGCTCATGCTGCACTTGTTGGAGCAGCGTTTGGATATTTTATCCTCCTTCATGTTAATATTTACCTCTTTTATCCCCCCAACTGGCCAAACTGCTCTGCAACCTTCATTTTCTATTCTGCTCTCCGGCCCTCTTCCTCCAGCCTCCAGCTCTGTTGTCATCAAGCAAGGAAGTATACTTCACGTCTTTGCCAAATCCTCCGCAAGCCACATTGCCTTGGAGCACATGCTGCTAGGATTTGAAAGCTGAATGATAGTTTGGTCTTAGATTGCTATTTTAATTTTCCAGCAGGGCCTGTTTTAACTGTAAGCATCATAGTTAACAAAAACAGGCTTTGTAGAATTGGAACAACCTCCCTGAATCATGTTTTGAAATTTAAAAAGTAGTGATATTGACTGTTTCTTTCTGCTGGTAATAGAGTAATGAACTCTTTTCTGCTTATACAAGCTAGCAATCACGTGAAAAAGACAGCACACCCCATAATTCAAAAGCCTGTAGAACCACCTTTGGGAGCAATAACTTGAAATAATAATTTTATTTGTATGACCTTGTCAGTCTCTCACATCATCGTGGTTTCATTTTGACTCACTCTTCATTACAACAATATTTCAGTTCACTGAGGTTTACAGACATCTCTTAAGCACAGCTCTCTTAGGGTCCCACCACAGCATTTCAATAAGCTTGAGGTCTGGGCTTTGACTGGGCCATTGCAACACCTTGATTCTTTTCTTTTTCAGCCCTTCTGTTGGATATTTGCTGCTGTGTTTGGGATCATTGTGCTGTTGCATGACACAATTTCAGCCAAGCTTAGCTGTCAGAAAGATGGCCTCATAGTTCACACACGAATACTTTAGTATACAGAGGAGTTCGTAGTTGCTATGACGTGTGTCAGGGTGTGTGTTTTTTGTTGTTTGTCTGTTGGGGAGGATTGTGGCACTGTGTCTTTCCCCTTTTCTGTTCCCTCCTTGCCCGGTCTCCCTTGTTTCCGGGTTTATTTTGAAAACCGCCGAGTCCATCTGTATTTTGTTCTGTTTTACTTTTCAGGCCTGATCGCTCTCAGCTGTGTTTGCTCCCCACCTGTTCTCTGTTCGTCATTAGTTGTTGGTTATTTAAGTCCTGTCTTTCCTTTCGCTCCTTGTCGCGATGCTGGTCTGTTTATCGGTTTATTCCCTAGTTGGTTTCTTGGTCTGAAGACTGCACCTGCCCATAAATGTGGCTCTGTGTTTTTGACCTTACTGTTCCTGTGAACTGTCACTCTTTGAGTTGGCTAATAAGGCCTCTGAGTTCTACCTGCCTGCCTCCGAGTCCTGCATTGTGGGTCCAACCTTCTACTCGCCATGGCGAACCATGACAAAGTGTTTGTGCTGATGTGCCGTGTTTGGTTGTTACCAAATGTGCTGCCACGGATCTCTACTTTGGTCCCGCCTGTCCAAAGGACATTGTCCCAATAATCTTGTTTAGATGCAGCTTTGCAAACCTTTAGATAGAAGAGGATTCAAAACAAGCCATACTTTTTAAAGTCTCTTTCTAACTGTAGTGAATGAACTTCAACATTTAACATGGCAACTGAGGCCTGTAGAGTCTGACAGCAAACAGCGATGATCCTTCTGCAGGTTCACCTACGAAAAGCTTGTTATGACTTTTACTTCCTCTAGATAGTCAAGTTTGATCACCTTTGGGTTTTTTGCAGTTTCTCTGAGCATTGCAAATCCCAGCAAATTTGCCAATTCACTCTTGAATGTGGGATTGTGTGAATACACACACGACTGCTCCAGACCAGCAAGTAGCAAAAACTTCTTATAGACGTGATGATCAGTTAATCAAGGTCATTTAATAAGCAGTACCTGGCTGCTACTTAACCACTTCAATTCAATTCAGTTTTATTTATATAGCACCAATTCACAACAAAAGTCACCTCGAAGCGCTTCACACTACAGTGTTAAAGAGAAAACCCCAACAATCCAGTGATCCCCTATGAGCAAGCACTTGGTGACCGTGGGAAGGGAAAAACTCCCTTTTAACAGGAAGAAACCTCCGGCAGAACCAGGCTCAGGGAGGGGCAGCCATCTGCCTTGACCGGCTGGGGGTGAGGGAACAGAGAAACCAGAAAGGAGAGCAAAGAGAGACACAGACTATGGGAGAGAGAAGACAACATTTAATGACATGCAGCAGTAACAAATAAATGC
>VUQH01054888.1:2237-16626 GCA_015106775.1 Etroplus canarensis | reverse complement strand
CAAACCATCTCAGCCTGAGCTGTCCCTCTGACAGACTCATTTCTAATCCTGTCCGTCCTGGTCACTATCAGTCAACATCTCAACATCTTCAGTTCTGCCACCTCCAGCTCCACCTCCTGTCTTTTTGTCAGTGCCACCGTCTCCAAACCATACATCATAGCAGGTCTCACTACCGCCTTGTAAACCTTCCCTTTCACTCTTGCTGCTATCCTTCTGTCACAAAGCACCCCTGACACTCGTCTCCACCCACTCCACCCTGCCTGCACTCTCTTCTTCACCTCTCTTGTGCTCTGTCCGTTGCTTTGGATGGTTGATCCCAGGTATTTAAACTCCTCCACCTTCACCACCTCTAATCCTTGCATCTCCACCTCTGTCTTGTTCCTTTAGATTTTCAGGCTGTAGTTTGTGTTGTTTTTCTGTCTACACTCCCAGATGGCTGCCCCTTTCCCAATCCTACCAGAGGTCTCTTCCTGTTAAAAGGGAGTTCTTCTTCGCCCCTCTCACCAAGTTCTGCTCATAACTGATCATCTGGTTCTTGGGTTTCTCTTCAGTATTCTGGAGTCTTTCCCTGGCAATATGAAACACCGTGAGAGGATGTTGTTGTGAACTAGCTCTTTATAAATTAAAGTGAATTGTAACTGAAGTTGTGGTGTCACGATAAGGGAGAATTTGTGTCCGTGAACACAAACAATTACACGCTTTGCTGTGAGACGGGACTGTAAAGTTCACTTTGTGCACGTGTACAGATATGACTGGGTGCTACCAGTCAGCTGATGCAAACATGACTTCTGTGCTTTTCATGAAACCGTCAAACAAGGCTGCCGTGTGTCTGAGATATCAGCATGTTTGCAGTCTGTCTCTTCTGAGCGTGATGTCTCCCATGCACTCAGTTAATGATCTTTAACAACATCTTATTAATGCTAACACTTTCCCAAATGAAGATGGCTGTCATCATGCACTCGCTGCTGAGGCCACTCAGCCAGCAAACATGCTTGGTTAATTACAGGTGCTGCTCAGGTTGCCTCTCAGTGACATTTACTAAATGGGAATGACCCCACAGCTGCATGTTCTCTGTCCCCGTGGAGGGACAGGAGCGGGTCCGAGCACAGCTCTCATTAATGCAGGTCAGAAACAGCTTTGACTGCTGCAGCGATCCCTGGGTATTCATTCACTAGGGTTTTAAAAAAATTGAGCCTCATTAAGATTTTATTAACTTCACACGCTAAGATTTAATTTCAGCCTGATGACTGCCTGCTCATTTGATCCCTCTAATGTGTCTGTGGTTTTGTGGGTTACATCTGTGGTAAAAATGAACCCTTTTGATCCCCAGGCACAAATGAGGAGTGTAATGGTAAAGTCACCAGAAGCGGTAAGCTGATGTGCCTTGTGCTCACTGATGCTGGTGTGCCTACCTTAAAAACAATAGAGATGAGACATTTTTCACAGCACCTTCCTTGTCTCAGATGCTGCTGTCTCGTATCTGGCAGATGAGTCCATCAGCAGCGGCTCAGACTCACCTTAAAGCCCTTCTTAATTGGAAAGCTCCTTATGCTTGTCTGCTGCTGCTTTTTGCTCCTGCACAGGAGACAGCTTCAGGGGAAAATTAGTGAAAGAAGAAATCAAAGGTGTATTCAGATTTTTAAGGCCTATGCTATATGGACAAAAGTATTGGGCTACCTACACAGTCCACCTACAGCAGCTTTTCTGACCTCCCATTCTAAATCCAAAGGCATCAACATGGCGTTAGTCCCCCGTTGCAGCTAGAACAGCTTCCACTCTTCTGGGAAGGCCGTCTACAAGATGTTGTAAAGATTTTTGACCATTCTAGAAGAGCAGCTGAGAGGTCAGACACTGATGTTGAACAAGAAGGTGCGGTTTAAAATCTCTGTTCTAGTTCATCCCAAAGCTGTTGGATGGGGTTGAGGTCAGGGCTCTGTGCAGTCCAGTCGAGTTCTTCCATACCAGACTCACTCAACCATGCCTTGGGAGTGGTGGCATCCTATTACAGTACAATGCTGGAATTCAGTGAGCTCTTCAGAACCACCCATTCTTTCATTAATGTTAGTAAAGGCAGACTGCATGGCTAGCTGCTGGCTTTTATACACCTGTGGTAATGGGGCTAAATTCAATCATTATTTTAAAGTAATTAAGGTCTTTGAATTTATAAAATAGAATATACTTACATATTCCTTTGTTTGGATGACTTATAAATAAATCATCTCAGAAAGTACAATTATGAAAATACTAGTTCACTATTTTAGCAGCAATCAGCAGTTAACAGAATACAAAATAAATACAATTGACTTCTAGTATCTTTTTAATCTTTCTTTTTGAAACTACGTTGATCAGCTGCAAATGTAGAACCACCAAGTGAAGAACACTGATCGTCCTCAGCATTCTTATGGGAAGCTCTGGGTCCCACCATCCATGTAGATATTACTTTGAGATGTATGATGTAAGATATTGTTGCAGACCAGCAGATCTCTACCTGATGGTAGTGTTATTTTTCAGCGTGGTAATGCTCCTCGCAACGCTGTAAAAATCAGTCAGGTACAGCTTGAGAAAATCAACAAAGAGCCCAGGACATTGACTTGACCAAACTCCCCACATCCCCATCAGATCGAGCTTACATAGGATGTGCAATGAAGAAACCAGATCTTTGGAGCTCCTGCCAAGATCCCAGCGTAGGACTCCAGAGGACGCCCTCAGAGATCTCATGTCTGTGCCTCAATGGGTCAGAGCCGTTTTGGCCAAAGGACGGAGGCCCGTTAGGCAATGTGGTTTTTCTGCTGTGGCCTCTTGGTTCATGAAGCCAACATACTACAAGCTACAATGAAATGCCTAAAACTCAGCTGGCGTGCCTCCACCTCAAATCTGACCATGTGTGAGCTTGAGCTTTGAGTCCACAATCCTGTAAATGTTATCAGATCTTCTACCCATCATAGGTATTAACCACACAAAGTTTGGTAAAGATCCAAGTCAGCTCCTGTACCGGTAACAAGATTTGTAATGGACAGATGTAAAACTTGAAAACGTAATGCCTCCACATGCAGAAGATTAAGTCAAGACGGCCATCACTCACTGCTTTTTAACCTGTTTTTCCCTTTTCTTTACCTCCTAAGTTCTGACTCTCTCATTGTTCTTGTTACTTTTTTATTTTTAGGCTTAAATCTTCACGTCTGTGTTTTTACTTCCCTCCTTTGCTCTTTATCAGTATCTGAGTTCACCTGTCCTATATTCATCTCCTTCGTGTGTTTTTAGTATCTGTTCCCTCAGTGTTTGTTGGATCATCAAGACTCCCAGAGTACTTGTGTTTATATAGTGCGTTTCTAGTCTTATGGACCACTCCAAGTTCTGTCTAGACTCATGCTATTTGCTTATTGGACTTCGAACTTCCTGTAATGTAGTGGTTTACACATTTGCCTCACAAGCAAAAAAAAAAATCCCGGGTTTGATTCCAGGTGGGGACACAAACCTATCTCACCATGGAGGGTTGTGTCAGGAAGGGTAGCTGGCATAAAACCTCTGCCAAATTACCGATGCAGATTAATCCGCTGTGCCGACGCCGTGGGGAGAATACAAGGGAGCACCCAAAGGACTTTGAACCTCCTGCCTCTGCAGCATCTTTTGCTGCCCCACCTGAATTCTAAATTTAAAGTTCAATATATCATTTTACCATCATCAGTCTCTCTTGTCTTATGCAATTCTCTCTCTGAAGCAGCTAGCTATCAATGCAAATGTTCTTATTAAACCTATATGAGAAAACAAGCATAGTCACACAGCATAGAGGTTTATAAAAGCAAGCCAGGACTACGCTGTACTATGTTCTCTTCTCTCTCTCATATCCCACTGCCCAGGTACTGAGCTTCAGTAGCCATTTTCACCTTTATTTAAAATCTCCACAGGATTTCTGCCTCTTGATCTTTGCCTTCAGAGTGAAGTCATTACTGGCTGTTGAAAGCACAAATTCCACATTTAAACATGCTGTTAGCTTGTTTTTCAGTCTTCGTCAGACTCTCTGAATGCAATCTCCCCTCTGTCAGTCTATTTTTTGTGTCCTTCTCTTGCACTTTGTTCTTCAGTAATTCTCTTCAGTTGTGAAATTATTTCCCCAAAGGTCTCAGCCAAGGCAATTACTGGTGCTCACCTATTTAATCAAATTTTCTCCAAGTGGATGCACTCTCTTCCCTAACTCAGAAACACTGATTGTACATATCTTCAGGGTGGTGCCAACTGTCCTCCAGAGCAGAGCACGGTGAAATGACATTTTGGTGACAATGAACACTTCATCAAACCCACATAGACAGACCACATAGTTGCTTTTTCCAGCATGTAGCAATCCACGCTATGATCTGTTTATTACATTATACTTCAGGGTGAATGTACCTTTCGACTGCTCCCTTGTATTCTCCATCAAGGGGGCGCCACAGCGGATTAATCCGCATTGGTAATTTGGCAGAGGTTTTACACGGGATGCCTTTCCTGACCCAACCCTCCATGGTGAGAGGGGCTTGTGTCCCCACCTAGAATCGAACCAGGGACCTTTCGCTTCAAAGGCGAATGCGCAAACCTTGAAAACTGATCTTCTTCTTCTTCTTCTTCTTCTTCCTACATCCTAAGCATAGATTGTATATAAGAAAGAGAGAGTCCACTAGAAAGAGAGAGATGGGGCACCTGATGAAATGATATCTGTAATGGCAAAGACGGTGTTAGAAGTAACTGAAATTCGAGGGGGGAAAAAAAACCCATCCATCCCCACTTATTGGAGTCCAGGTCACATCAGCAACTTTCTCAGTTAGACATGCCTGAAACACCTCGCTCAGAAGGTGGTCGGAAGGCATCCTGGTCAGATGCCTGAACCACCTCAGCTGGCTCCTTTCAATGTGGCGGAGTAGGAGCTCTGCTCTGAGCTCCTCCTGAATAACTAAGCTCCTCCTCCTAGTTTCCAGGCACCCTACAGAGGAAACTCATTTCAGCCACTCCAATCTTTGAGCTCATTCTTTCTGTCACCACCCAGAGCTCATGACCATAGGTGACGGTAGGATCTTAGATGGACAGTGTTGCCAGCTTGGTGACTTTCTGGCTAAATCTGGTGACTTTCCAATTCCTCTTGGCGAGTATTTTTTGGTCAAGAGCAAGTGGCGACAAATCCAGTGACTTTCTGGTGTTATTGGAGACTCTGATGTAAAAGCAGTTACTGTCCTCAATGAGCAGCGGGTGCTGCCATCCATGAACATTATGAACAGAATCATAAAAAAAGAGGAGTCATCAAGAATGAGTCTGACTGTGAACCAGGTTCTCACAAGGGTTGTATAGGGACCAAGTGATAGCTACAGATACCCTATAGTCCTGAAGTGCCCCTCAGGACACCTAAAGCTTCTCTCACTTCTCAAAAATATGTCCTCTTGAATATCCCTGAGAAGATAAAATGCTGGTCCAGTGTTCCATGACCAGGATGAAAACTGCATTACCCCTCCTTGAGATATCCTCCAAGGTCTCCATCAAGTTCTCCTCCCCAGTACCCAGTCCCAGGGGAAGATGAGGAGTCTGATCCCCATGAAGTTGAAGCACCTCCTCTGATCCCCATTCTTAAAAAGGGGAACCACCACTCAAGTCTGCCAATCCAGAGGCACTGGGTACGACTTCTATGCAATCTTCCAGAGGCACGTCAACCAAGACAGCCCCATAACATCCAGGGCATTAAACAATCAGGGTGAATCTCATCCACTGCCACTAAGGAGTTGTAACAAAGTTCTTCTACGAGGAAAAAAGTTCAAGGGACATGGTTACACTGCTTGGGACAGGGTTACCAGGGTCCCACCCTGGAACCAGGCGCAGGGGGAGGTGCTCAAGGGACAGTGCCTGCTGGCCAGGGTTTAGCCCAGCTGTGCCTGAGGTACATGGACCCCCACCTCCTGTGGGCCCACCACCTGCAGGAGAAGCAATGTGGGTTTGGTACTAAGTTGACTGGCTACAGGGACAAAAGAACTTTTTAAAACATTATTTTGGGGCAAAGTCAGCAAATCTTTAAAGCAGATTTTATTCGAGTTGACCACTGAGTTGGCCAAACAAGTACCTGGTAGTGTTTCAAGAAAGCTGCACAGTGGCGAGCTCTGCTTCTTGAAGGACTTTGAGCCTCCGCGTCTCAAAAGTGAAGCTAAAGAGGATGTGTCTAGAAACTGCATTTCCCTGAAACCCAGCAGGGGTATCTGGTTACAAGGAGACATCTGACTCCACAGAAGTCTGTGAATGAATGACCCTCCTGCTTCCTTATCTATGACCTCCGTAAACAGTTTCCTGATGAGTTCATGGTCTCAGTCACTGGTTATTATGCCTCAGCCGCTGAGGCAGGTTGTCCATCCATCCGTTTAAATCTTGTTACCTGTGCAGGAACGGACTTGTTTTGCTGATTTTTACCAAACTCTGCGTGGTTGATATCTATGATGGGTTTATACACTAAGATAAAGACAACAAAAATGCTTAGCTCGAGACTTCTGCCATACAACCAGTGACATCACAGTGGCTATGTTTATACAGTCTTTCCCACACTGGATTCTTACAGGTTAGTTTTTACCTCCGCTACAGAGAGATGATGTTTTTGGGCTGGCCATCTATGTGTCCGTTACAAAGCTTTTTACCACTACAAGAGCTGACTTGTTTGCTGGCTCTTTTCCAAACCATCTGTCCATCCATCCATCATCCATTATCCGGGGGTCCAGGTCGCGGGGGCAGCAGTTCGAGCAGAGACGCCCAGACTTTGCTGTCCCCCAGCCACCCCCTTCAGATCCCCTTGGCTCTTTTCCACATCTCGTGTGGTTAATACCTGTGATGGGTAGCAGATCTGAAAACGTGAATGAGATTGTAGGCTCAAAGGTCAAGGTCAACACAGGGTCAGATTTAAGGTGTAGGCATTTCATTTCAGATGCTTTTGGACCTCTGATGGAACCCCTCTGTTTAAAGACCAAGGAAGGACCTCTGTAATATTTGATAAAAATGTTTTTATGGATACATGTGATTGATCAGGAACCAGGTGGGGCTTCATTTCGTTACTTTCTAAGTGTCCCTTTGTTGTGTGAGCGATCGAATATAAATCTATAAAAATCTGCTTCTCGGGGCTCAGAATTCACATGCCTGTGAGCACGTTATGGAGCTATAAAGGGAGATGTCAGATGGTGTTCCTGGTTCTCTCTCTCCCTCTCAGGTTGGATTGCTATCTTGGGTGCGTTGTGGCTTTTGGTTCTGGCGGACATCCAGGATTTTGAGATCATCTTGCACCGAGTGGAGTGGGCCACGCTGCTGTTCTTTGCTGGCCTCTTCGTGTTCATGGAGGTATTTAACACACAGGCCGCGTTTCTGGCATTCGACTGAAAGCCCATTTCTATTTCTCCTCACCGTTTTTTTTGGACTGCAAACCAAACAGCGAAAACGCAAAAACTGATGCCAAATGACAACTTTTAATTAGAACCATCTGAAGGATCCAGATTAAGGATAAATGTAGGTTTTAGCTGAGCTCTGCTCTGACAAGCATCTTCAACGAGACTAAAGACAAACAGAGTCGGTGCACAGATTCAGCTGGCAGAACAGCGGGCAGTCAGCTCACAACGTGCAAAATAATTATCTGTATTTTCACCCGTGAGCCTCAGTGAAAGGACGAAAAGAGACGTGTACTGTCAGCACAGTGAGTCTCTGATGCTTCTCTCCTCAGAGTCTTTGTGGTGCTGAAAGCGCCAAACATTGTGCAGTGTCAGAGAAGCAGTCCCTGCAAGGAGTGCCCACCAGCATGTGAATAATATTCAATCTCAGGAATGATAACAGGGATATATTTTTCTCTGTCTATTTAATGGCCACTAAATGGAAACCAAATTGCTTTTCTTTTCTTGGTTTAATCTCACCTTTAAGTGATTCTCTTCAGATATTTTCCCCCATATTAATCTTCTCCTCTTCATTTGTCAGGCTTTAGCCCAGCTGCAGCTTATCGACTATATCGGAGAGCAGACAGCGCTGCTTATAAAGGTGAGCTTTTCCTTTGGATTCTGAACCTTTACGGTCAGCTCTCAGGTCTCTGTGCGACTGGCATCGCTGATAATTGGGCACAGGTGATGTGGTATTGCATTTCATGCATATTGATCCTTTTGTTCTGCACGGCTCTGGATTCAGTTATTATAATTATTGTTTTTTTGCGTGTGATTTCTACCGGCGGCTGAAGGAGACTAAAGTCATTTTCACCCATATTGTTGCCTCTGTGCATCATGCAGAGGAGGCAGAGAATTACACCAGTAACAGTCACTTTGAGTTTAAGACTGTGAACCTCCATGAGCGAAGTAATCACACATGACAGATGGGGTGCTAGTCGTGGTTTGTGACTTGCTCGGTGTCCCCGAAGGTTGGACAACACGCTGTGAGACGTGCATGACCTTTCTCTCTTCATAGAGCTGCAGGACAGCTGAAGGCAAGGCGGAGACGCCCTGAAGAAGGTTCAAGTTAATTTTATTTCTATAGTGACAAAAGTCACAGGGGCCCACAAGCCAGTGTACTCCTAGTGCCGGTCCCAAGCCCGGATAAATGGTGAGGGTTGCGTCAGGAAGGGCATCCGGCGTAAAAACTTTGCCAAATCAAATATGTGGATTCATAATACAGCTTCCATACTGGATCGGTCGCGGCCCAGGTTAACAACGACCGCCTCCAGTGCTGTTTGCCAACAGGGTGCCGGTGGAAACTATGCTACTGTTGGCCGAAGACCAAGGAGGGGGAGAGGGGGAAAGCGTGTTAGGAGGCAGAGAGAGAGAAGGAAAGGTAGGAGGGTGGAGGGTGGAGGTGAGAGGTAAAGGGAGAGAGCTGCTGATATGATGGAGAGAAGGAAGGTGGATATATTGTGTGTGAAGATTCATGAATGTAGTGAAGGAGGACATGCAGAGGGTTGGTGTGAGGGAAGAGGATGCAAGGGATAGGGTGAGATGGAGGCAGATGATCTGCTGTGGCGCCCCCTAACGGGAGCAGCTGAAAGAATAAGAAGAAGCAACCCCAAAAATCTGACATTCTATCAGCAGCGCTTGGCGACCGTGGGAAGGAAGAACTCCCGTTTAACAGGAAGAAACCTCCAACAGAACCAGGCTCAGGGAGGGGCAGCCATCCGCCTCATCTGGTTAGGGGTGAGGGGAGAGAGAAGAGAGAAAGGAGAGCAAAGAGAGACACAGACCATGGGAGAGAAGAATTTAACCCTCTGGCCTCCGACTTCAAACTACAAACCAGTTTTTAAATTGTGCTGATAGGTCGAATAAAACCAGAGTTATGATAAATAAAACGCGCCATGATTTTCTGTGCATTCAGTGGAGGATGAGACAGGAAGGAAGGGAGGGAGGGCGCTTACAAGAAAAAGAGAGTGCACCATTTATCCTGTTGGTGGCGTTTCAGACACGTCCTTCTGACAAGAGACCCTGAGGTAGACCCAGGACACGCTGCAGAGACCAGGTCTCCCAGCTGGCCTGTGAACGCCTTGGTGTCCCCCCTGACGCATTTCCTGCATTTTAGTGCAAAAAGTTGTTATAACTTTGTTGTTTGCTAAATTTCTGCAGAAGTTTTTGAAATGTACACTTTATATTTTCATTCTAAGTTCTAAAAATGAACTGTTAAACATGTTTGTGATTTTCAGAGTGAAAAACAGCTTTTTCCTGATCAGATTTGAGTTTTCAGTGTGTTTAATACAGTTTGTCAAGATGAAAAAAGTAACTAAATGTACGCAGTGAGGCTGTGCTGAACAAAATGACACCAAAAAGGTGAGGTAAACAGTTTTTAAGGTGAAATATACTCCAGACCCCAGAGGGATAATGACGAGTCGTGGCAGGTAAAACCACAGGTGATGAAAAGAGGTGGGTGGAGAAGAAGCGCTCAGTGCATCATGGGAAGTGGCAAACACTCCTGATGCCCACCGGGTTTTAAGCCGAGTTTCAGAAGCCCAGTTTCTGTGATGAACTCTGACTCCTGACCGGGCCTCACAGAGCTGCTCCTGACGCCACGTGTTGGGGGCGGGCCTCGCTGCGCGTGCACCCTGCGGTCGCGTCACACCTTCACACAGCCTCGTCCCCTCGGCTTCAGCCCCAGAGCCCATGAACGTGATCAGTGTGTTTGACTTAAATCTGTGACGGGGGCAGAGCGAGTGCATGTGCATGCGAGTGGCGATGACAGTAGCCGTTACTTCCTGTTATCTCACCCCTCAGGCCGTGCCAGAAGACCAGCGCCTGGCTGTAGCCATCATCTTGGTGATGTGGGTCTCAGCCCTGGCTTCTTCCCTCATAGACAACATTCCCTTCACGGCCACCATGGTAAGAGTCGTCACTTCACGCTCCGGTGTGTCACACAAACAGGCCGTCCTCCAGACGAGCCGTGCGCAGAGTACACGTGAAACTCAGGTTTACGATGTGCAGCTACAATCATTAAATGCTGATACAGAAGCTGAAAACACTTATTTTTTTACAAATTTAAAATGGTAGCAGCACAGTGAGCCTTTAGGTTTTACGTTGTTTGTGCGAGCTTGTTATGACCTACAGTCTCCTCCAAAAGTATTGGGACAGCAAGGCCAGTGTGTGGGTTGTACTGAAGACATTTGTGTCAGGTTATCCATTGAGTGAGTAGGTGTGTGGACCTAGAATGCAGCACAGAGACAGACTGGTAAACTTCAAGGGCTTTATTAAGCCAGCTCACTGACAGGAGCAAAGTCCAAAACATAAATCCATGAAGGACAGACAGGAACTAAACTCACGCTCCAGGCCTGGGATCAGGCCGGCATCAGGCCAGGATAACGCCACATAACATTGAGGGCGTGACACAGAACCGAAGAGACACCGAGTATAAATACACACAGACTAACGAGCAAATGAGAAACAGGAGGGAGAGGAACACAGGTGACAACAATCAGGGGCAGGAAGTAAATTGAACATAAACACACAAGACTGAGCTGGCTTCAAAATAAAACAGGAACAGAAAACATAACAGAACATGACACAACGGCAGACTTGATGATAGACAAGAACAAAGCAGGGACAGTACTGAGGAACTGAAAAGCAACATAGAAAGGCTCAATGAGTAGACTAAACAGAAATGCAACAATGGAAATAAAACAAGGCGGGGCTCAACTAGAAAGTGGAAATAAACAAAGAAAGCAAATACAGATGAAAACAGAGAATACAAAAACAACAGAAAACACAGATCATGACAATTTGTGTGTGAGATCAAAACTGGAGTATGAGAAGAAAGATCAGAATTGCAGCTTTTATTTTTGGTATTTACCTCTAGATGTGCTAAACAGCATAGAGCAGAAGACATTTTTAAATCAAACCGCAGTTTTTCAAGCAAGCAAAAGTATTAAAACACGACAAGCCACAGGTTTTCCACATCAGGTTGATTAACGATTATGTAGGCTTGGATATCTGCTCTTGATTAAAGCTTTGGCTTTCACCTGTGAAGACTGGATTTGTAGTCAGGAGGATAGAAGAACATGAAGACCACAGAGCTGTCTGTGGGAGAAAAGCATGAAACTACGGCTACACTGTGGGAAGTGGAACGTAGCCTTATAAAAGGGGAAAATCAATCACAGGTATTTCACAGCCAGTACCACCAGTAGAAAAAGAAGCAGCAGTCAAGGAAAACAACTGGTGAGAGCATTAAAAAATTAAACCCCAAACAGCCTAACGTGACAAAGAACCTCCAGAGAGCAGAGTGGAAATATCACAGTCCACTGCTGCAAGGAGACTTGAACAGTAAAGAGGCCAAACTGCAAGATGAAAAGCACTCAGTAGGAAAAACGCTGGTCCAGAGGAGAGACACAACAGGTCTGGAACAAAGTTTTACAGACTGATGAGACAAAGATGAACCTCTCCTTAATCAAAGTTATTGAAAGGCCTAAACATACAAGCTCATCTGTGAAGCATGGCGGAGGCTGCATCATGGCTGCTTTTCTTGAACAGACTCAATTTTTATTGATGAATGAATGATGATGATAGCAGCAGAATGAACAGAGAGGTCAACAGAAACAAACTAATCAAGAGGAACTTCACTATGATCCAAAACACACTGCCACCTCCAGAAAGGAGGGAAACGGTAGTCTTTGAACTGGCCAAGTCAGTCGGCAGATCTGAGTCCAAGTGAACCTCCCGAAGAGAAGACTGAAGGGAGAAACCCTGCAAAAAAGACAACAACTAAAGGATGCTGTGGTAAAATCCTGGAAAGGCAGAACCAGTGAAGAAACGAGCAATGTGGCGGAGTCCGTGGGTTGGAGGTTAGATACAGTTATTGTGAACAAAGGATAGGCAACCAAATATGAAGCATTTTTTAAATTTAATTTGGTTGAAAACATTGGTTCTCACTACTTAACGCTGGCTTGAAAAACTGGGTGGTTTAATCAGAATAGAATCAGAATGAGACACTTTATTAATCCCAGGGGGAAATTGCTGAACATATCTAGATGTAAACACTGGGGAATAAAAGCTGAAACTCTGATCTCTCTGCTCATATTCATCTTATCTCCGTGCAGCAAAAAACTCATTAAGTCTAACGACTTTTAGAGCTAGAAGCATCACCTAGAATACCTACTGTAGCACTTATGGTATTTTGTACAGGTCTAAAATATGACTGTTCTCTTTGACCTAATACGTGTGGTTTCCAGTGAATATGAATATATATATATATATATATATGCACACACACCTATCAGGCACAACATTATGACCACTGACAGGGAAGTGAAGAACACTGAACATCTCTTCATCGTGGCACCTGTCAGTGGGTGGGGTATATTAGACAACAAGTGGATCCAACACATCAAAGGACAAGTCAGTTTGTCCTTTGATGTGTTGGAAGCAGGAAAATGGGTGAGTGTAAGGATCTGAGCAAAGAACCAAACTGTGATGGTTAGATGAGAAGGTCAGAGCATCTCCAAACACTGCAGCTCTTGTGGGGCGTCCCTGGTCTGCGGTGGTCAATATCTATCAGAAGTGGTCCAAGGAAGGAACAGCGGTGGAGTCCATGCCTCGATGGGTCAGGGCTGTTTCTGACCGCCACGATGTTAGGCAGGTGGCCATAATGTCAGGGAAGCAGACCCAGTATGTAGACTACAACACTGAGGCGGTGAGAACTGAAAACGAGCTTTTATTAAAAACTGGTAAAAGTCCAGGAAATCAACAAAGTCCAAAAGTGAAAATAGGCAAGGAGAGAACTAGTGATGGCAAAACGGAAACGGTGTTTTGGTGCCGAAACCTGTGTGGAACTTTGGATTGGAATCATTGTTCCGAGGCCTGTGTGAAGAGGACACGTCACCAGCTGTTCTAGAACGTCTCCGGTGTTTTGCCGTGCTTTGCCACACATTTGAACACACGGTGATCTTATTTTGTTCCAAAAGGTGACTTTGGTCTGAAATTCCTCATTCCTGTTCAAAATGGTAAAACGTGGAGAAGTCACTGAAAACGAGTCTGCATTAAACACGTCATGATGCTGGATGGTCTTTGTTTTTAGAACAGCTGGTCTAATAACGGCGTTAAACTCTGCATGTTTATCATTAGTTCTCGTGTTCATGCCTGGTTGGCAGCTGATTCATCACCCGACATAAAACATTTAAAATCTTTTCTAAACTGCAGTTTATCTGGAGTCTTGCCTCTTTGACCTGAGTGTCTTGTACTGAGTGTGATTTTGTAATCATAAGTAAATGGACGGGGGGTAGATCAGCTGTCTGGGGTCACTTTGAGCTTCTCTAAGAGAAGAAAATCAAATGTATGCATTGCAGCAACATCTGGCATTTTGCAATTAAACAGCAACAATGTGGAGTATGTGCATAGCAGAGGATTTGAACACATGCACAAATATTCATGTTTTTGAAAAATTACCAAAAAATCATAAAGCGGTATATGGATGACGTAGCGTGTTGAAACTCTAACTTCACATTTTTGTACTTTGTGGATTTGTGTACTGGATGGTATATTATTCACAAATGATGTATATGTTTATATTAGTATCTCCAGTTACATGGAAGATTGATTAATAAACATTTGCTTCTTCCTGTTCCGTTTAAAGAAGTTCTGGTGAATGTTCTCATGTGTGAATTCAAAGTAAGATACTCTGATAGACATCGTTTATCATATTATGATGTTTTTTTTTAAATTTCATGTTTTTTAGTGTTATTTATGTTGTTTATGTTCTGAAAAAACCAGCCACAGGGGCCCACAAGCCAGTGTACTCCTAGTGCCGGTCCCAAGCCCGGGCAAATGGTGAGGGTTGCGTCAGGAAGGGCATCCGGCGTAAAAACTCTGCCAAATCAAATATGCGGATTCATAACATGACTTCCATACCGGATCGGTCGCGGCCCGGGTTAATAACGACCGCCTCCGGTGCCGTTAGCCAACAG
>VUQH01054887.1:0-22903 GCA_015106775.1 Etroplus canarensis | reverse complement strand
CCAGTCAGACCGCAGCGAGATTCAGGGAACCCTGAAGATACTCGTCAGCAAGCTTGATGACCTCAGCACGTGTAATGACCTGATTGCCAAGCATGGGGCGGCATTGCAGCGCTCCTTGAGTGAACTTGAAGGCCTGAAAGTGCCCGTGGAGGGAGGAGAAAAGATCAAGGCAGTGAACGAGCGAGCCACCCTCTTTCGCATCACTTCCAATGCTATGATCAATGTAAGTAGTTGGGACAGACCAAGCTACAAGATACAGCAGGAGATAGCAGTGAGTTATCTTTGTTCCGCATGCATACTTCTGTCATTTGATCAATATGACAGAAGTGCCAGTCATCTGTAAAGTCCTAATTTGTGAGTGATGAGAAATGAGATTGCTTCACAGTGTGGCATGTTTAACATGAGCCACAAGGCTGCAAGCATGGACGCCAAGGGGTTTACACACTCAGCCAGATTCTAATAAGCATTCATAATAGCTCGTATGTCCCAAAATCAAGCTGATAGTCTGTAACTGCAAAGGTGGTGGTGACTCCAGTTACTAAAGTCTCTGCTAATATAATTGTATGTCAATATTCCATAAATACAATATGTGAACTGGTCAATAAATGTATCTTGGAAAAAATATTCCATAAATACAAATTAAGAAATGTTCCTCAAAGGGGTTTCCAATCTGTACAGCTAACTTTAGACTCTGTTTCTTGATTAGAAAATGGAAAAAGTAGAAAATTAGGAAATTATTGGCTCACCCAGCCAAAGGACCAGTGAACTAATGTCATGGCATGTCACGTAATGGTCAGGCGTCCCCACTACTCCTCCTACAATGTTGGTCGTAATTTTACCAAAGTTACATTCAGTGATCACCTAATGGATCTTGAGGCAAACTGTGCTTGAGGTCATGTTTGACATTTTTGGGAAAATTTTCCATTTTCACAAGAATCACTTCTTCCTGAGAGTTTTTGCATACGTCTCTCTGTCATCTATACATAAATGCCATTATTAAGTTTATTTATGGCATAATAATGTCTTAAGCTGCTTAGGGCCAGTAAACAACTAGGGCCTTTTGTTCTGGATACGACTGTTTGCGAACCTCCTTGACTTCTATTTTATTTTTTATTAGTTTTATGCAATACAGCCAACTATTGACAAGAAAATGTATCACTTTCTTTCTGTGCTTCCCAAATTACAATAACCTGTGAACTGTGATGAATCATGAGTTGGATGAGCTACTACATAATTTCCATTCTGGTTTTAGAGGCAAAAATCTTTCAAGAATAACAAATGTTTCTTTCTTGTCAAACTTATATAAATGTGTTACACACAACACTGGAACACCAGTGTCTCAAACCAAAATAAAAGGGACACTGCTACACCTTCCCCCTCCCTTTATATTTCATATATAATTAGATAGCTTTGTGTACAGGAGGGCCACAAAAAATCTAGCCACAACCTTTAACCCACGCCAGCTTTATAAAAGCAATAAATGGCTGTGATGCGCTTTATACCAACTGATGTGGAGCCCACCATTGTGATGAGTCTCTACAATACTGCTGTTTTTCTGGTCTGCTCTGTTCTCTGTTGCACTATGTGCCCTGGAGACATATAGTGCAACAGAGCAGAATAAAGCAGCCAAACATCAGTACAGCCTGTCACACTGAGCAGAAATGGGGTATGTGTCAATTAGATAAATAACAGAAACAAAAAATAAGTTTTTTTTGGCACACTGCCTGTATTCTCACTTTTGCTTTAGCTTTCACTTCCTTAGCCTCTTTAGAAACACAGGAAGGGCTAACAGTTTCAAAGGAACTGGCTCACATGCACTAATGTGCCAGCACAACTGGACCGACTGCCAAAACATAGAACTAATAAGTGTGGATTATCACACACAAACACACACACAAACAGAGAGTGTGGCTTAATTTATTTCTGTGGGTGCAATTTCTCTTCAACATCTTTATGTAGCAAATTGCTGTTTGCTGCTATTTTATGTTCAAAGTTCCGCATATATAGAACCTTTAAAAAAAAACGTAATCTCAAACATAACCAGGTTTGTAATTACCACAAAAATACATCTGATTTAGCTGTCATCAAACTTAGATATGCTCTATTTTAATCTGGCTCAGTTCATCTTTCCTTAATGGCAAGTATCATGGATTTAACTGGGTTAGTAGTGGATAATAGTTCAGAAAGGTCTGAAGTCCTGTAGAAGTGATATTAGATATGATAGTGGGTGGGGGTGACAGGAATAGCCCCTGCGCCCCACTCTTCTCAACCCCTCTACCCTCCCTGCTTGGTGAGGAATGCCAGAGCCTTCTGGACTACAGTTAGATAGAAAGACCTGTTCTGACTAAAGACAGAGAATCATGCAAGGTTTGTCCTCCTTCCTGCTTCTCTCTGTGGCTTTGATTTGATTGCTATTTTGACTTTATTGCATGTCTATCAAATACTTTACAACTTTTTTGTTATATACTTGGTTGTTAAAATAATTTACTCAGGCTTAGTCCTGTTTTGGGTCGCAATTAATTTTAAATTTATGATTTTTTTTTTAATGATAAGAAAAAAGTCTTGGTATAGATTGCACTAGCATTATATAACACGCCATTGCTCATAATGCTGGTCCGTTTGTCATCATTTTTTATTAATTAATGTAGCAAAAGGAAACTGGACAAGCTATAAAATAGACCTGCTTGGATTGCCTAACTCATTAAAATGCCATTTGGCCTGCCAAGGATGTGCTTTTAATGAGAAAGAAATACTACTGCAAACTCCCTGTAGTGCAAGATATGTGATTTTGGATTTCTGCTGCCATATGTTTAGCCCCTATAAAAACATGCCCAGAAACATTACTGTATTATTTACATGCTTTAAAATTGAGTATACATGTAAAGCAGGAATAAAGATGCGAGGAGAGAAAAAATAGATTGAGAGAAGCTGGAGGCCATAATGTAAAAGCACAACTGCACGTTCTTGTTAATCTGGCCTGGGGAGAGGGTTTCACTCTAGTTCATTCACTAGTAGCTGGACTTCTCAAGTGTGCCACTGACTCCAGTGGCACATTTGCATACATTTATACCCCCACTCTTTAAGTTTTACTATTTGCTCATAAAACTTTGCTCAAGTTTGCTATAATCTTTGCGGTATCCTCATTCTGCAGCTTTCACTGAGACTTGTACTGTTTAATATTAACTCTTAACTTACATATGAGCTCTTACATGCCCAGTTGGTTTTTTAGCCTTTATCAACCCCGTCTTCCCAACACCAGAAGTCACGTGCAGTCTGTGTTTTTACTGGAGAGTCAGCATTAAAAAAAGTAGAAGTGCCATAAAATTTTCAAGGGGTTATTTGAGTTTCTATCCTGGTTATTGCCTGAGGAAGTGGATCACATCGTCACATGCATTTGTGACATTTAAACTGACTCACAGATTGACGTTTAAACAGTTTATAGAGGACTGCTTAAGGTAGGACACTGACCAGAGATGGTAAGGACATCTGATATTTCTGTTGTCTTATAATGGTGCTCTAGTATTACCATATTTATTATCCTAGAATATTATTAATAAATTTCTTAGTATTTACAGACCAGGCACAAGTTTAATTAAAAATAAATTATTTTATTTATTATTTTTATAAGGCTTAACAAATAAAAGTGAGGTTTTTTTACTTGCCACATACTGCGTTATACATGGTTGTTTTAAGCCTGTTAATAATTGTGAGGTAGCTTCTTTGTTGGAATTAGTTTAATTCAGAAATATTGAAAAATCTTAGTAATTTTAAATAATATCTGAGCTTTCAGTGTTTTTACAAATGACTCTTAAAGGCAGAAGAACTCTCAGACCATTTTTTTTGTGATTGCATGACAGGGGCAGTGGTGCAGTGGTGAGCACTGTCGCATCACAGCAAGAGGGTT
Source organism: Etroplus canarensis (assembly GCA_015106775.1). Lineage (NCBI taxonomy): Eukaryota > Metazoa > Chordata > Actinopteri > Cichliformes > Cichlidae > Etroplus > Etroplus canarensis. Next base: position 18,999 of record VUQH01054887.1, on the reverse strand, counting down.
CGGGTTCAAATCCAGCAGGGTTCAACTTAGCTTGCATGTTCTCCCCATGCTTGTGTGGGCTCTCTCCGGATGCTCCAGCTTCCTCCCACAGTCCAAAAGAGCTAGGTTGATTAGCAATTCTAAATTGACCATAAGTGTGAAATTGAGCTGTCTGGCTCACTGTGACAGACTAGCGACCTGTCCAGGGTGTGCCCGACCCGTCGCCCCATGACAGCTGGGATAGGCTCAAGCACCCCCAATGACCGTGAATTGGATAAGCGGATGAAGATGAATGAATGCATACATGACAGCAATTTGTTTAGAAAATACGTGCAAGTTATCCCCATTCCAGAGCACAATGCATCAGTGTATCAGTGATGTTTATTGCTTGTTACTATAGTAATCATACATTGACTCAGGTCAGTGGAAATGCCAATGTGACATGGTAATAGTTTGCAGTGCAAAAAGGTTACATACAATAGAATATTCGTAACTGTTAAATTCAATAAAAGTAAAGTTGTAAAATGATTTTCATTATAATCAGGTGTTATAAAAACACATTTTTAATTAGACGCATAAATTTAATGACTTCAGACCTGAAACAGTTAATAAGAAATTTTAATTTGTTAATCATTTTAAAGTTTTAGTTTAAAATGTATTTGTTATTTATTATAAATAGATACCAATAAGTAAGAAATATCAATTGGTATTTACATTCTCTTTGTATTTGTAAAGATTTGCTTCATTTCTTTGTCCTGTGTGATATTTGAGTCTGAAGATGGACATTATGGGCTTTTTTTGACAGTTTTAACATTTTTTGTCCAAATATGCACTGGAGGAGTGAGAAAGCAACAATTGTTAGTTACAGCTCCTGGTTGCTTGACTTTTTTTACATATTCAGTTATGTATTCTAATGTGTTTTAAAACACAAAATAAAACAAGAATATATTAAAATTTGAATTGTACACAATGACAACTTTATTCAGCAAAAGCAGGTAATACTGTCACCTTGTTTCTCTTCCTACAAACTGAAGGTTGTAGGAAGAGACTGGTTTTCCACCATACAGAGACCAGAGATTAGTTGAGCCATGTGATACTTTTGTCCCTTAAACTTTATACCTTCAACTGCAATTTTATTGAAGTGACTCCACCTAACTGTCAGCAGCCCTTCTGATGATGGTTCACATGACTTTTAACCTATATTATCATGTGCTGATACTTTTAGGTGGGAATGAACCTTCACCAAATTTTTAGAACTCAGCAGTTTTTAAACAATAATTCAGAAACATTAGGATACCCTTCTGCTGACAGCTCAATGAGTGTTACGACATTTTTAACGTGCATGTAGTCAGCTGAGAGTTTTACTCGGGTTCATTGACCTATGTGCTCAATACACATTTCAGTGCTAACAAATGCTGACATGTAATATGTGTGAGCTGAAGTAACCTCTTTGTCTGAGCAGTAAAAGCAGAACAGCAATAATGAAATCCCTACTTGATTCAGATATAGACTGTTACACAATCAGTGTTAAACAGAACTCATCAGTCACTGATGTTTTCCATGTTCACAGTTTGCCCCAAGGCACGTTTGACACAGCAGGAAAACGGATTAGGCTTAAGAGACAGCTGATTAACATATTTATGATTGCTCGAAAAAAGTTGTGATAAGCAGCCTTGATTACAATGTGTGACTCAGTTGTCTTTACAGCCCTTTAGATCTTAATGTTCTTTCATTACAATTGTTGCCAACATTGATAAAAAGTTGTTTTCTCAACTTTATTGATTTTTATGTTTAGCTTACTGTTTGTCATGCAAAACTCTCCGCTGGTAGTCAAGTGTAAGTTTGAATTTTGTGAAGAATACTTAATAGTTACTTTGTCAGACATTTTGAATTCTTTGTAGCAAAAATGCCAAACATTCTCTTTGTATTTGTAAAGATTTGCTGCACTTCTTTGTCCATTGTGATATTAGACAGAATATGTTTGACACATCTGAAGATGGAGCTTAGGGTTTTTTTGGTTTTTTTTACTGTTTTAACATTTTGCTGTCTAAATATGCAATAAGAGTAGTAAGAAAGCAACAACAGTTACTTGCAGCTCTGAATTGTTTGACATTTTATACGTATTCAGTGAGAGGTTTTACTTAATGATCTATGTGCAGTCTATATTGTTTTTCAGGATGCATTGTACATTGATTAATTTTTTCAAACTTTTATAGCTCTTGTTCTGATCGTGCACTTGTATGCTTGTGTTACCCAAGGCATGCCGAGACTTCTTGGACCTAGCTGAGACGCACAGTAGGAGATGGCAGCGGGCTCTGCAGTATGAGCGAGAACAGCGTACCCATCTAGAAGAGACCATTGAGCAGCTAGCCAAGCAGCATAACAGCCTGGAGCGAGCGTGGAGAGAAGCACCCACGCTTGTTTCCAGCACTCCCAGTGCCCCTACTACCAACAAGGGTGAGAGTGACTGACTGTTACTTGCTGTGAGCCTTAGCATGGGCCTCATATCAATGGCTAAAAGTCATGTGTAGCCTCATGTTTAGTATTATAGACTATCCTCATGTGGAGGACAGACATGTGTCAGAAGATTTCAATTGGATAATAGTTTTGGATATAGATAGTAATTATCTTAACTTATAGGCCACAAGTCTCTTGTCCTATATAGAAAAATTTTACAGCACAGCTACAGTTACAGAGTTTACAGAGTTATAGAGCAAGAGGCACAGTTTCTAGTCTGTGGAAGAATGAAGCATCCATAAACCCAAATGTCCTTAGTCTAAGTCCAGCTGGGGGTCCTTGTTTCATCTCTCTTTTCCTTACATTCTGTGATCACCTTTTCTCTCTGCTGTTTGTAAAACGTGGTTTGAGTGCCTCTTCCTTGCACCAGTCAGTGTTATTTTCCTTTAACCTTGTTTTAATTGCATATCCAGAATACATTTATACTTCAACTATAGAGACAGAACATCAGAAAAGGTTTATGTCGACAGACACTGATAAGACTTTTGCTATCATTTATCCGTCTTTGTCATTTGCCACTATTTGTTATCATAATAGCAAAGCGATAAATTTTTGGTCCTTTAAAAACATAACCCTGTAAAAACAACCCATAAACTGAAGTTTGTATTAAAAATATATATTTATACTAGTGGTGACCCATTGGGGGAATACAGGGGAGCAGTGAAGGTACATATTACAAACCTTTATTAAGTAGCAACCATATATCCTCCCCTCCCCCCTTTTAATGATTGATTTTACTTCACATAAGAATTCCTGCTTTTCTCTTGAAAACTGAATGGCTCACTGAATAGCGTGAACCTACTGAGTGCTGAATATTGAATGCTAAATATAAAAATTACACCCTGAGGAACTTGTATCATCCAGGTTAGTTAACTAGCAGGATTTTTTTTTGCCAGTTTTACAGTTAAGCTAATTATTCCTATATTAATTACCATGGGTATTTGATTAAATGGTTCCCTCCCTTGAACACTGTAGAATGCAAACTCACTATTTTTTAGGATGTCTGTGTGGATTAATAAATGTACATGTTCACTTGAAGGGAGTGAGAGGTTGCAGAAAGAGGAAGCAAGTGATGAAGATGAGGATACTGAATATTTTGATGCCATGGAGGATTCCCCTGCGTTTATCACAGTGACTGCCAGTGAGGGCACACAGCACAGGTCAGTCTCACACAGGAATCTGTGCACTCTGTGCTCCTTAGTTACTGTTTTTATGCATTTATTTTCAATGTACTGTAAGAACAAATCAAAAAAACAGATATGGAAAAGAAAGTTTAGAAAAAGCCTGGCTATCAACATTGCCATGCACCCTCTAATTTGTCAAAGCTGTGAGTCTGATATTGGCTGACCACTGAACAGGGCTCTGATGATGGCTCGTGGCGTGACTGTTTAACCCACAAGCACGCAAATCAGAATGGTGTGTCCCTTTCTTTTACATGTGTTCACTTTCTTTTATACAAATAAAAACCAACATGAGACTGTCACAGTTGTCTGTTTTCCCCTGACAAGTTAACCAAATTTTGCATCATGTGACTTATCCCTCAACTCTAGTTGCACCATTAAGCCTGATGGAAACTCTTACGCAGCATTCATCTGCAATACCCAGAAATCTTTTTCCTCCCTTGTGTATGTTGCTTTTGTCTGTGTAAAAGGGAAACAAAACAGAGAGGTATTTAGTCAGATTGTGTAAACATATTTTCATTTTGTTCCAGGAGATCTCAGAGTAACTTGAGCGGAGCGAGCGGAGGCCAGCCCAGTGACTGGAACCAGGACGACCATGTAAGCGTCTGTCTTACTAACATGCCTGACGAATAGGACTGACGTTTGTTAAAGCTGTTGATTTTTTTGTCATCTTAAAATAGATTCCTTTCTGCTTCTGCAAACCTCACAGCTCATGTAGTTGTTTGTTCAACATCACTTGCTGTTTTCAACAGCATCTTTCCCTGCTGTACATTAATCCCACGCTTAACAAAAGATACACACACATGCAGACTTTTATCTGTGTTTTCTGTGGTCTCATTGTCACCACTGTTGTGCCAGAGGTGTACAATTGCAGCATTATGTTAAATTTTAATTAGTAGTCAAATATCACTTTTTCTTTTCCCTTAGCTCTCTTGCTTTTTTTTCCCTCTCTCTTACACATCTGTGTCTTCACTCCTCTGTTGTCTCTTACTTGCTCTATTGCTGTATCTGGTGATATGCTACCAAGCTGTCCATGAAGTTGAAAGTATTCACCCAAACTTGTATATCCACCCTTTTCTCACCTAATCCCAGATGTCTCCAAGCTGTAATGATGTGTCAGGAAAGGAGCTGCAACCACGCAGACAGCGGCGGACTCGAATCCCAGACAAGCCCAACTACTCCCTCAATTTGTGGAGCATCATGAAGAATTGTATCGGCAAGGAGCTTTCTAAAATCCCCATGCCTGTAAGTGTAGGCACACTCCTACCTCTTGCTGGCAGGTAAATCTGTGAGAATTACATCATATGAGTTCCTCTCCTTTATCATCCTTTCAGGTAAATTTTAATGAGCCTCTATCGATGCTGCAGCGTCTCACTGAGGACCTGGAGTATCATGAACTTTTAGACAAGGCAGCGCGCTGCGACTCCTCCTTAGAGCAGATGTGCCTGGTCGCTGCCTTCTCCGTCTCCTCCTACTCAACCACGGTCCACCGGACAGCCAAGCCCTTCAACCCTCTCCTGGGTGAGACGTATGAGCTTGATCGCTTACAGGAATTTGGCTACCGCTCGCTGTGTGAGCAGGTAATGGCATAGCCACAATGAGATTTTGTTTTCAGATTTCCTGATATGCTTACACACACGCACACATATATAAAAAACACACAGACTGTGGTACACATGGTTAAACTGTGTTCCCACAATTGAAAATTTTCTCATAATGTACTCAGGCTTTGTGTTCCTATGTCCCCTCAGGTGAGCCATCACCCCCCTGCAGCTGCACATCATGTGATTTCCCAAAGAGGCTGGACCTTATGGCAGGAAATCACCATTGCCAGCAAGTTCCGTGGCAAATACCTCTCCATAATGCCTCTGGGTAAGACATTTTGCATTTAGCTTGGAACCTAACAAATTGTGTATGTAAAAGTCTCCATCAAGTAGACTATGCAGCCCCAAAGTTAAGTCAAGAAAGCCTCCAGAGTCACTAGCAGAGTGGGGATCTGCCCACCACAAAAATGTTAAGCCAGAGGAAATGGTGAGACAATTAATCTAGAGGTTTTTATGACCCCTTTGACACATACATGGGTATAAATGGGTAGAAAGGAAGCTCTATATTGAGCTGGGTGAGCAACGAGCTGCTTTTCTGTTGGCTCAAATGGATGTGAGATTTGAGAGGTCCACATCAAACAGAGGGATGCTGTGGTATTTCTCTGATGTCTCCCACTTCCTGTTATATGCCTGCTATGTTGTGCTATGTAATCGAAAAACTCTTAAATGGAAAGACTTTATGGTGAAATATAAATGTTCTGGGCTTATTTTACGTTGAAAGAAGGTGGAAATGCATCACCTGTGCACAAACCATGAATGTGTTGGATGACGATTTAGATTTAAAAGCTCCAAACCAAACCCATGATGTACAACTGCAGATTAACAGTAAAGTAGCTGTGACATTTTGTGTTTTGTCCCTGTCCTTCCCCAGGTGCCATTCACCTGCAGTTCCACTCTAGCGGGAATCATTACGTGTGGAGAAAGGTCACCTCCACAGTGCACAATATAATAGTGGGCAAACTTTGGATTGACCAGGTCTGTTTTCAAGCACTTTATCCACAATTCCAAACTAACATGCCTTAATACCCCTGAGAATTGCATAGATATTTTCTTCTGGCAGAAGTGTAGACCAGCAGAGTAAAGAGAAGGGAATCAGTGTAAAACCTGACAACACATGGATAAAGAGCTCCACAATCTCTGGGGATTTATCTTTAGCTTTGATCTAAATAACTGCCTCTTGTTTCTTTAAGATGTTCCAGTTACATAGTGGAGGCAAGTGGAAGGGGCAGTCTTCACATTTGTCTGTCTTTCTGTCTGTGCAGATTTGTGTCTATCTGTTTGGAAGTATAAAAACCCACCCACCTCCACCCCTACCTTTTTTCTCTGTACTGCTTGCGTGTGTGTCATCAGTCTGTCAGTGTGCATTTCTGTTTTCATGTTCACTTTGAAGAAACCATGCAGAAGAAAGATACAGCAGATATATCAGCTAGATATACAGTACCAGTCAAAAGTTTGGAAACACTTGACCATACACCACTATGACCAAGCGTGTCCAAACTTTTGAATGGTAGTGTAAGCTATGGACTTTTATTTATTAAGGCAAAACATAATAACTCAATTCAGTTCTATTTATATAGCACCAATTCACAACAAAATCTCACCTCAAGGCACTTAACACTGTAAGGTAAAGAAACTACAGTGTTGAAGAGAAAACCCCAACAATCAGAATAAGTATCTAATACTAAACACTATTTACAAATATTCTGAATTTCTGAATATTTATTTATAGTCTTTTCTTAAAGGTACCCTGCAAAGTTTAAAGTTTAAAAATTACCCGTGAAAATGAGTAACGATGCAATCTTTTTTCCTTCTTTTACTTTTTTGTGATAATTTATCAGCAAATTTATCTAATATCCTTCTCTGTTTTTTTAATTTATTTTTTGCTGTGAGTCTAACCACAAGCTCTGTGTTTGGGTAGGTTTCTCCTTCCAGTTTAGGTGTGTCCATTCTCTGTTGTTTTGTTCTCTCCATTCCATATATTCACCTTCTCTCATCTTTCTGTGCATCGCTCTGCCCTGCCCCTGTCCTGCTTTGAAGAGCAGGGTCAATAAAACAACTTCATGTCAACCTACAGAAACTCTCTTTTGCTACTACTTCTTCTGTTAGCTACAGTGGGTACCATTGCCAATAGTACAGTTACTGAAACAAGACAGGCTCAATATGTTTTTACTAAGTGGTGGCACCAGCGGACACTTTTATTTTCTCCACATGGTGGCCATCATTAAATTTTATTTTTCATGGCTATCAGATGCTCCAAAGTCTAATTAAGAATGAGACTTGAAAGGTATGAGCTGTTGCACTGGCCAGAAATATTCAAGCCAACATTCGTGCATGGAATCTGTGTAGCAACAATAGTAGTCATGAATACTACAAAGTACCTTTAAAGGACCACTTTCCCCATTATGCTATTCAATTGTCAGTTTTGCTGCTGGAATTTAGTTCAGGATAAACTCATTGTGAAATGTTCATTCAACCTAGACATGCAGTTTCTCTCTCCCTCTGTGTCTCTCATTCTGTGCTTTTTCATGTCTGTGTTCCTGCAGTCGGGGGACATTGAGATTGTGAATCACAGAACCAAGGAGACCTGCCAGCTCAAGTTCTCTCCGTACAGTTATTTCTCCAGGGATGTTCCACGCAAGGTAAATGCTGCTTATTCCACAGTCTGCAGATACACGAACTGGGTGTGATGTCACAGTATAAGTTTTGTTTGTGTGATGCTGCCTCCTGCTGGACAATAATAACAAATCGTTAGCCTCATACCTAAGTCATTTTTTTGCCAAATTGTGATATCTGCCTAACTAAAACAATGACATTGTTTTTTCTTGTTTTCCAAAAACATTGAAATATGCCTTGGGCAATTATGCTATGAGGCTAACGAAATATATTATTATCTTGTGTAGCTGTCTATGTATGTGTACAGCCTCAGTGTATGAGATCAGATCTAATTAGCTCCTTTTTAGTCTTTTAACAGTTATCTCAATTAAAGGCACACTGATTTATTTGGGATATGCAGATGGTAATTTACTTATGTTCTGCTGATAAGGCTGGGTATTTAAGTTCCTAAAGTTAAATAGAAAGAGGAGATCTGTTTTGAGTTCTTCATTCCTTGTAATATTAATGTTGCGATCTATTTTCCACTTTCTCTTGACTGTTCCCAGGTGACAGGTGTGGTAGCAGATAGTGGGGGTCAGGCTCACTACATCCTCTCTGGTACTTGGGATGATAAAATGGAAAGTGCTAAGATTGTTCAAAGCAGCCGAGGAGGCAGTGGTTCAGAGGGCAAGCAGAAGACGGTCTATCAGACTTTGTCTCCAAAACTGCTGTGGAAGAAATACCCTCTCCCGTAAGGTCATAGTCATAGTTGAGGAACTGCTGCAATATCCAATCAATACCATTGATTGTAGAACTCCACGGTGTAATGCCTGTCAATTTCCTCTTTACTTTATCAGGGAGAATGCTGAGAACATGTACTACCTCTCAGCTCTTGCACTGACCTTAAATGAGCTAGAGGAAGGAGTGGGACCGACTGACAGCCGTCTGAGACCAGACCAGAGGCTGATGGAGGAAGGGCGATGGGATGAAGCAAACTCAGAAAAACAGAGGTTAGAGGAAAAGCAAAGAGCTGTGAGGAGGAGGAGGGAAGCAGAGGCCTCAGACGCTCTGGATGAAGGTATGAAACTGAGAACAGAGAGTGTGTTTGTCTCTAATAGTAATGAGTAAGGAGAAATAAAGACAGGAGGGTTATGGCTTACAGTTACAGACTGGATAAAATTATTTAGTGCATCTATGGTAGTAAAAGTTCCAGTCATTTTAAATTAGACAATGTTACGTGACAGCTGGGATGCTCTTTTGCTTGCCTTTGCTTCTGTAAGTTATTTTATCAGTACAAGAGATAAACCACTGAATTAGAAAATCCCCATTTGAAAATATCTGATTTAAAAGCAGAGATAATAAGAGCTATGACCATAAGAGCATTTAGGTGAAATATCCAATTGCCAAGCTGAATCTTTTGAGTTTAATGTAAAATTATGCTTTAAAGTGAACTTTTGACATGTTTAGTTGTTTTTAATCAGTTCGATTTCATATCCTAGGACAGTTGTTGATGTATTCTGCAACTGTAGTTTAGTGTTTATGGCCACTTGAAAGTGTTTTTGTTTGCCACAGCACTGATTCACATTTCTCCTGCTTGTTTTCTGTAGATTTTGCAGCGACTGCTCATGACCAAGTGCTGAATTTCAAACACAATTTTTTAAAATCAAAGCAAAAACTATCATTGAATGCATAATCAAGATGGAACTCATACCAGAATATTAGATAAAAATGATTAATAAGCAGGAGCTGTTTTATTTCTTTAATTATTAGGAACAATTTATTTAGGTGCTATGGTCTTTATAATCAAGAGGGAGGCAGGGTTGTTAAAAGTGCTGAACTGAGATGGTCACAATCAAAGACAGTTAAAACTTTACAGAGACCTCAGCAACTCAGAAACTTTTCATCCTGGTGGCATTCATGTCTGTGTGTTGTGCGTAGGCTAGATTGTTTTTGATGTACCCATGACTTGTCTTTCTTTTCCTCCCTCTATTGATGGTCAGAGTGTGATTATGACTCTGGTGAGTGGGGGTTGCCCTGTACCCCTCTGTTGTGCATCACTCCCACACACGCATACACACACCATCCTCTGTGTACTCTGTGTGGTCTGCCTCAGTGTGGGAACTGCATGATGCCCCGCTCATGTCAACTTCTCCAAATAATGACTCAGGAAAAATGACTTTTTCCTGCACACACATGACATTTTCATTCAGAACTGGCCTCAGTAACATGTTACATGTAATAGAAGAGTTAAGATTACAGATATTCTCAGTGTGCTATGGTGAAGCCACATTAGCAAGTGATTAGTCTTGATTTTTTCTTTGTTGCAAATATGCTTTTTTAATTCAATACTGTTCTGATGCACTTTAATTTCCTTTGGCTCGTCTATTTTAAACCTACATATTTTGTAATTCATTGAAAACTGCACTGAGTTAATTATTTCTTCAACAAAACTGCAGCGTCTTCCTTATTTTGACTGCTTTGCCCTTTTATCAAACATTGTTCAGTTCAGGGAGTTCCAAAACTTTGAGTATAGCTCCGTAACAGTGCTTGTTTCAGGTTTTGACATTGCACTTAATGTGCTTTTTTGTTATTTTACCTACACTATATGGATTTGTATGATGGTGAAATAATTTCTCTGTGAGTAGCCTGCAAGTGTGGCTTCTCCACTAAAGGGTAATTAGATGAAAGCAATGACTTAACGCCTGTGCTTTTTTCCATAGGAAGAGAATATGAAGGCTACCAACCATTGTGGTTTCACCAGAGGAGGGACTCTCTCACTGGAGAGACAAACTTTGTGTACAAGGGGGGTTACTGGGAGACAAAGGAGAGACAGGACTGGAGCATGTGTCCTGACATCTTCTAACCCAGGATCACACCTAACCTCATTGGACAGTGAGCCGCTCCACCTCTGGTCCTTAAGTAGTGGAGTGTATGTGCACCATGTGGACCTTTTGTGAGCATGAGAATGTGTATGTTTCACACACTCTCAGATTACACTGTACCTCCTAACATACACTCTCACTCTGTTTTCACTATGGGGAGAAAGAAGCAGCGTCCCCAGAGTAGTCCTCTTTGACACTACAATGAAACAGCAGTGAGATGATATGTGGATGTGAGATAATGGAAATGTAACACCACACAGTAAAGGTAACCTGCACAGTCCTGATGCTCCAGTGCTCTGGCAATGTTACCCATAATGCACTTTTCTGTGTTCACCTCATTATAGCGTTTTCCCACCTGGATAGAAACCCACATCAAAGCAGCTCATGATTATAAACTGATCAAAACATAAAAAGGCCCATGAAAACAGAGCAGCACTGAGCATGCAGCATGATTTTAGTGGTTGCAAGAAAAGTGTCTTCACCCTCAGTTTTATTCAGCACAACTGAGATTATTCTAGTCCTACTTTATTAGTTAGTCCCGTCATTTTCTCTATGGTAATAATTTTAAGTGCTCATTATTTGACCCATTTGATTGTTTAAGAAAGAGTCTTATGCATGAATGACTCTGCAGTAGTCATAGCTATTGATCAAACTTGTTATAAACTATGGAGACTCAAATTGTTCAATAAATATTAGATAAATGAAAATCATTAAATATAGAAATAAATAAATGGTGTCAGAAAATCATTACAGAAAATGTATGTAATATAACCATGAAAATGTCAAGTAACTGATTTTTCAAATTGAGCTCCATCTATCAACTTGCAAGTCTTATTGTATTCTGTTTGTTATTTTGTTTATGAAGATTTTTTAAAATCAAAAAGTCTGAGGACAAACGAGGCAGAGCCTGTTATGTACTTCAGTCAGAATGAGCTGAAAGACCCAGCAGTATTGGAAAAGAAGATGATCCTCTGAGGAAAATGTGGTTAAAGTGCATTTTGCCTTAAAAATTACTGGAATGAAATAAAACTCTTCTGCAAGGTCTTTGTTATACTTAAACTGGATAAAATGTCATCTCTTTTTTTCAAATGTGTATTCATTTCATGTTTTTATGGTTTCATTATACATTTTCTGTATTGTTTCATCTGACTGATTGATTCTAAATACAGTATATTTGTATTGAATTTTCAAAACACCGAGTCTCCATAATTTACAGCTAATGTTTGATTGGTGGTTTATCTCACCTAATGAAATTATGCATAATATTTTTCATTAGGTCTGGATATTGAGTTTTCCCTTTAGGGACATGCAGTTAGTCTATTTAGTAGCCGGTCCATGTGGGTAATATTAGAAATATGAGTTGTCTCTATGCTTCTTTGGATCTCAATCATCCAAACATTTTCCATTTGTGATTCTGATTAAAAAGATTATATAGTAGTAGTTTAACAGTAACAACTTAGAGCAGCTGCAGTGGTACAACATTAACACATTAATATCACTCTAACAGGACTCTCCATCAAAGACCTGAATAAGCACTTTTCACTGTGGTTGACTAGAGGTTAGTACATATCTCTGTGTTGATGTTGAGAAAATGTCACTCTGTATATGTACTTTATCTTGTCCCATAGCAACACACGCCATGTCACTTATGACCATTTTGACTAGTGTCATTCTCAGTGATCATACAAAGTATTAAGTCTAATCATTGGGAAGTTATACCTGGAAACACACTGGTTCCTGTTCACTAGTTTCACAGGATCCATCGCTCACCAGTTTGTAGTTCAGATGTTTCCAGTAGGGTTACTGTTTTTGAGACTGGAGGGGATACTCTGAGGAGCCCAAAGGTTACAGAAGCAGACAGGGCTGGTTCCTGTAGCACTCCACTGTGCGGTCAGCTGTAGCCACAGAAGACTGCCCGAGCGGCCACTCCAGGCTCTCCACAACTCATTCACTACTTGTAGACATGCTGATCTGGGATCAGCTCACAGAGGTACCCTGAGTCTTTTGCCTTTAATTGACTGAATAAGGGAACGAGTCCCCTGACCTGTGCACTACAAGTCTACGGTGGCGAGAGTTTTGAGGAAAAAACAGTCAATATTTTTTTGTAATTATTGGTAGGAATGTAGAATAATGGATGGAGGTATTGTATCTACCATCTAGTCTATTTGTGTGAATATTTTGTGATAAAACAATGATATTGTAAAATGAAGAATAATTATACTGATCCAAGTATTATGTTATCTGTACAGCAGAGGTCAAGAATAAATTTGAAAAAATATTAAATGAGCCTGACTGTGCAACGATAGAAACTAACTCTGAGGTGCCCTAAATTTGGCCAAAAACTGTGTTAGCACACTGAAAATAAAGTTTTTATGGAGTTGATACTAATATGGAGTTGCTACTAACATGCAGTTGTTTCCTCTGATGTGCAGGCCATGAAGATGTAAAAAATGCACTGAAAAGGAAATTCCTTCACATTAGAACACCTCTCCATGCTTAGAATTTAACTGATAATGTGAAGGAGATTTTCAGTGTAATAATATGAGCTCTTAATGTCTATCTGTAAGATTCTTTATCAGTGAACTGATGACTTGATAATGAAATGAATGAATATGTGTGGGGTTTTTTGCTCACGAAGAGGCTTCTTTTACTGATTTACATAAAAGGTTTTCATACAGTTTTGATTTGTGGTTGTCATGAGTGCTGTCATTTGTTAAAAGTAATAATTTACTGTGTTTGGTTTTTTTTTTTGTTGTTTATGTTTTAATTTACTGAAGTTAGAAGAGAAGATGAATACTTCACTAATTGTAAATATGACGCTACAGACAGCAGATTAGCATCAATTCATGACTGGAAACAGGGAAAATACTTGTTTCTTTCCACCCACCAGCCACTCTGTCTCTGCTGGTGGGCAGGAAGTATTCTTGCACATAACTTCATATCAGACTTTAAATTTGTTTTTTCCACTTTGAATTTTGAATCTGAAGAGATGGAAGTTAATCCTAATGTACCCACATTTTGTCCAAAAGCTGCCCTGAATACTCTGAAAATTAATCAGAGTTGTGTTAATTTATCAACTTCACAAGTGCTGGTAGCTTATTACTTTCTTTCTTTTTTTATGTCTAGATATATCTCCTTGTTTCCAGTCGCTTTAATGCTAAGCTAATGGACTACTGAGAGAAGGTGGCACATAAGTGCATAAGCACATTTCCCAAAGTGTTGAATTATTTTTTTCTTTTCTGCTTTGCTTATTTTGTTCATCTGCTTCACACAAACATTCATTTTTCTTTGTTGAAAATGTTTCATTGTACAGTTAATTCTGCTTCATTGTTCACAGTTCTGATGTCTGAAAGAACACAGATTCACTGCTGAATGTGGTGATGAAATTTTACAAATGGAAAGCTAATCTGTGATTTCCTTTTCCAACTGATCAATCTGAGGTTCCCTGCAGATTTACCTTAATATATTGTGTTTGAGATTATTTTATATTTGAGATTACATATTATATTTTGAATGATAATGGAGAGCTCATCATAAGTTTTAATCAATATATTTCCAAATAATGTGACCTCAGTACTTGATGGTGACTTGCCTACTGAAGTTGCCCCTTTTGGGGCCTGTACATTATCAGACAGCTGTAGCAATAAAGCAGTTGAGGTGTGGATTTGTTTATTTGTGGCTGTTGCTGCTTCAAAGACTGGTTGTCTGCCTCATGTAGTAAGGGAAAAAACAACCAAAGTGTAAGAGGAGAGTGTGCTGTAGATTAAATAACCCTCTTCATCTGCCTTCCCTATCTCAGAGGGTTCAAATGTAAATCCCCTCTCATTGTTTCTCTCAATTCACTATGATGTGATTCTTAACTTTAATTTTTGTGCTTTTATTTCCTATTCTGATTTCTTCCTTCTCATGGGTGCCATTATTCTTATTTTGGTGTTTTCATACTGTTTGTATGCATAATGAGCTTGATTTGTGTGCACATGCAGCACACATTTCCTCTTCATTCGATGCTGCTCAGTTTTGAGGCAGAAATAAGCTGATGAAGATGGGGAGATTTTTTTTGCCTTGTCTAAACTGAACCCTGCTTCTTATTGGACAGTGACCCACAGCCTTCCTGTGAGATGGTGATATAATATCTGTAGGATGATGGAAGTTATGAGATGCATCACAACAGCAGCCCGGTACAGGACTGAGGTGACTGACCTGCCTTGATAACTCTTACTCCCAAATACACAAAGGTGTATTCAGGTGTTACTGCGGATTCAACTGAGGTTTTTCTTCTTTTTTTAAAATTGTGTATTTTCTCCCTTAATTTATACTCGTATAACATTGTCTTTAAATGGCAAAGACAAGATAATGAAAAAAGAAGATAATAAAGTTGTTATTGTTGACACTGGATATCTTTCTCTTCTGATTTCTTTCTTCTGCAAGTTTTAGAACTGAGAATGTTTTCTAGTATGGAAAAAAGTACACCTCAATAAAAATTTGATATCCACACTTTATAAAGTAACGTGACACCCTGACCAGTTTTTTTGTGAGAATGCCAAAAACAGCATTTGCATAACTGACAATTCCAGTAATGAAGTGCACAAAGCAAGGTCCATAAAGGCATGGTTGGATAAGTTTGGTGTGAAAGAACTTAATTGGCCCATATGGAGTCGTCACCTCGACTCCATCACTACCTTTGGGATGAACAAGAATGGTGATTAGAAGCCAGGCCCTTTAGTCCAACGTCAGTGTTTGACCTCACAAATGCTCTTCTGGATGAAATAAGAATTACCATAGATGCATTTAGAATCCTGTAGAAGAGTGAAAGAAAGAAGAAAGACATCCTTTAATCGTCCCCTTATGGGGAAATTTCAGAAAGCTATTATAGCTGCAAAAGGGTGACCACTTTTATATTAGTGTTTAAGGCTTTAGAATGGGGCTTCATAAAAGGTGCAGGTGTCCCAATACTTTTGTCCATATTCAAGGTCCAAATTTCTGGTACTTGTGCAGTTAATTTTCTTCTAATATCCAATCATTAAACACAATATAATAATAAAATCCCAAAAGTTATTTTGGGCTTTAACAGGTAAAAGAAGGGTCAGAGAAAACTTAACGTAAGATATGTATAATATATTCTATTTAATCTTTTTTTAATTCATTAATGTATTTATTGAGGTTATGGGGCAGCACTTTTGCACCTGTTAGAATTTCCCACAATGGGCTGCAGTTTGGGCGACAAGTTTCTAATTTCTTGATGAGAACTTGTGTGAATTATTGCAGTTCAGACTCCTAGTAATTCCTTTACTTTTACAACCTGTCTGCAAAAAGAAACATTTTGTTTATAACTTGCTTCCAGGGAGCCAGACTTTTTTGTAATTTTGAAAGTGCTCTTGATTAGTAGTTCTCCAGGCTTTCTGAATTTCTTTCCAATTTTTTCTTTGGAGAGTGGCTGCTTTTTCATTGATTTTCAATCCAGTCCTTGTACCTGACCATTTTCAGCAAAATGTTTTTATTTTGTTAAGCCAATTAACACTGACCTATGAATCATTCAAGCATTAAAAAAGGCAGCTAACACAAGGAATTAATCAGTGTCTATACATAGCTGACAACTTAGTAAAAAGAAATGTAAATACAACCCCAATTCCAAAAAAGTTGGGATGCTGTCTTTCATTGTCTTCAGCTTATCCTATTCAGGGTCGCGGGGGGCACTGGAGCCTATCCCAGCTGTCACAGGGTGAAGGGCAGAGTACACTCTGGACAGGTTGCCAGTCTGTTGCAGAGCAAACACAGAGAGACAGCCAACCATTCACGCTCACATTCCACATTTGGTCAATTTAGAATCACCAATTAACCTAGCTCCTTTGCATGTCTTCGGATTGTGGGAGGAAGTCAGGTCACCTGGAGAAAGCCCACTCAAGCATAGGGAGAACATGCAAACTCCAGACAGAGGGGCCTAAGCTGGCCTGCTGCTGGATTTGAACACACCACGGTGCAGTGGTTGGGATCAGAATCAGAATACTTTATTAATCCCGGAGGGAAATTACTTAAATGCTGTGTAAAATATAAATAAATTTGAATTGAATTGAATTGAATTGAATTGAATTTGCAAATCCCATAAACAAATATTTTATTTATAAAAGAAGATAAAAAAAATATTAAATGTTGAAAGTGAGATGTTTTAGTATTTCATGAAAAATACTACCTCATCTTGAATTTCATGGCAGCAGCAGCATGTCTCAAAAAAAAATTTGGACAAGAACAAAAAATGGTTGGAAAAGTAAGTGGTACTAAAAAAACAGCTGGAGGAACATGTTTAAAGTAATTAATAGTTAACCGGCAACAGTCTGGTAATGTGATTGGGTATAAAAAGAGCACCTTAGAGTCTCTCAGAAATGAAGATAAGCAGAGGTTCAGCAATCTGCAAGAAATTTCACTGACAAATTGTGGAGCAGTTTCAAGAAAGTGGCAAAGAATTTGAATGTTCCATCATCTACAGTACACAATATCATCAGAAGATTAAGAGAATCTGAAGACATCTCTGTGCGCCACAGACACAGCTGAAAACCAATATTGGATGCCCTTGATCTTTGGGCCCTGGGGCAGCACTGCATTGTAAAACAGCATGATTCTGTAATGGAGATCACTGCACAGGCTCAGGAACTCTTCCAGAAATCACTGTCTGTGAATATAGTTAAAGCTCTGCCATGCAAAGAAGAAGCCATGTGAACATTATCCAGAAACACTGCCATCTTCTCTGGGCCAACACTTCTTTAAAATGGACTGAAGCAAAGTGGAAAACTGTTCTGTGGTCAGCTGAATTGAAAGTTGAAATTCTTTTTGGAAATCATAACACTGCATCCTCCAACCTAAAGAGGAGAGGGACTGTCCAGCTTAATATCAGCGCTCAGTTCAAAAACCTGCATCTCTGATGATAATGGGGTGCATGAGTGCCTATGATTCTGGCAACTTGCACATATGGAAAAGTACCATCCGTGCTAAAAGGTAAAGACAGGTTTTAGAGCATGCTCCCCACAGGCATCTTTTTCAGGGAAGGCCTTGCATATTTCAGCAAGACAATGCTGAACCACATACTGCAGCTATTACAACAGCATGGCTTCATAGTAGAAGAATCCACGTGCTTGATTGGCCTGCTTGCAGTCCAGACCTTTCACCAGCTGAAAACATTTGCATCGTGAAACACAAAATACAACCAAGAAGACCCAGGATTGTTGAGAATCTGGAATATTCCTCTCCCAAAAGTCCAGCAGTGGTCTCCTCAGTTCCCAGATGTTTACAGACTGAAATTAAAAGAAGAGGGGATGCTGCACAGTGGTGAAAAAATGGCCCTGTCCCAACTTTTTAGAGGCATGTTGATGCCATCAACTTCAAGATGAGCCAGCATTTTTCATGAAATATTAAAATGTCTCACCTTTGCCATTTGATGTTTTCTGTGTTCTTTTGTGAATAAAATATTAATTTATGAGATTTGCACATCATTACATTGTGGTTTTATTTATATTTTACACATTGTCCAAACCTTTTTGGAGTTGGAGTTTTAGTATCTTTAGGCACTTTATTACTAGCAGCCTGTTGCATTAATATACCATTTAGTCTCATTTTTTTTAGTTAAATCTATTTTTTAAATGTCTATGTTAACACAGATGTTGATGATGTTGCTTTGGCGCTCATATTGGCGCAGCTTGCGCGACAGGGTGCACGCTTCTCGGGCTAAATTAGAGGAAATGACACTTGCTAACTTAGAAGGGAAAGGCCAAATATCTAAATACTACAATATGTTAGTAGCACATAGCACAGAATCAACACTAGATAAGTTAGATGCCTGGAGAAGGGATATACAGGAAAATACTGATGAGTCGGATTGGAGGGATGCTTGTTTAAAAGCACAAAAACAAACAATAAACACAAGATTTCAATTACTTCAATATAAGTGGTTGATGAGACTGTATATAACACCTGCCAAGCTCCATCGTATGTCTGCTAATATTCCAGATGTATGTACCAAGTGTTTGACCGAGAAAGGAACTTTGTTCCATTGCTTGTGGGAATGTGCAAATATCCAAAACTTCTGGAAGGATGTTATACAGTGTCTGTTGGAAATGTTTAATACCAAAGTCCCTTTAAATGCTAAACTATGTGTGCTTGGAATATACTCAAAGAACTTTCTACAAACACAGAAACAGTATGCAGTTTTGGACTTTGGACTTCTACAAGCCAGGAGAGCTATTGCACTATGCTGGA
>VUQH01054885.1:0-12849 GCA_015106775.1 Etroplus canarensis | reverse complement strand
TTATTTTTTAAAATATTATTATTATTATTATTATTATTATGTTTATTTATTTATCTAATTTTTTTGTTTTTTTAATTTATTTTTATTTTTTCTATTTTTAATTTTTTTTTATGATGCAAGGGTATGCAGTGGGTAGTGGGTATGTGGGTATATGTATGTATGTATGTGTATTTGTTATGTGTTTGTGAAATAATTTTGAAAAAGACAATAAATATATTGGCAAAAAAAATAACTTTTTAGAAGTATTTCATACTTTCATTACACTATCTATGAGCACAAATTCAATCTGAAACTGAAGAATTTTATCTGATGGGACACAACAAATAAACATCAGCCACTGCCATTAGTGATTTTCACCTTTTTTTTGCTGATAGGCCAATAGTAGTCAACAAGAAGAAATATCAGTGTTAGTTATGTTCAGTATGTGATTAAATAATTTTCCTTTGTGCCAGTGTAGTATGCTGCAGTAGTATGTTTAATTTTACTTCTTGACAAATTAATTGCTGACTAATTAATGTGTTTGACTATAATCAATGTTGAGAAGACTGAATACTGTTGTGAGGTTTGCACTGCCTGATTTAAATGTGTGACTTTTAAGCTTTATGGCTAAGTTTAAAACATTTGTTAGAAAGTGAATCAACAAGAAATCAAATGTAATAAGTCATGTTTGTTATTAAAATAGCTAGATTGCTTATTAAATTTTAAAAGGGAAACTAGTTATCTGTAACCTAATACAGTTCAAAATATATCTTCCAACCACTGCTCCCAAGCTTGGATGAAAATCTGTATGAGGTCTCTGAGCATTCTCCAAATGTTTTTGTATGGAAAATGTCCATAACCACCAGGGAGAAATCAGCCACAACACTGACTTGTGAGAGCTTACACAGTCATTAAGTTCAGCAATCTGTGGATGACAATAACAAGCTTTTTTTTAACCTGTGACAGAGACCTGTCTTATTGTCTTGTACAGACAATAACAATCTATGTCCATGTAAGACCACCATAACACATGACTTAATTCATCCACGTGAAAATCATGAAATGTAGCTGAAAATAAAGTAAGACGGTCTTGATGAGAAAAAAAATACACAAACTGTTGTCTCAAGCAGCATTATATACAAAACCCTGACATACAGTGAATACATATCATATTAACATAAACATAGTGGAATAAATGTAGGGCTGGTGTGGTGCTGGATATACTGGTGTAACTACAAAGGTAAAATCAATGTAATAAACATAATAAACATAAAATGGTGCATTCCTTGTTATTCCCATAGCACTTAAAGTATTGCTGTATTATGGTTTAAACCATTTTCACTGATAAAGGTCAGAAAAAACTGTCTTAAAAACTGAAGTTAAAATACCCTAATCTCCCACCTTTTTGACAGAAGTGAAAAATATAGACTAGTTTTAGCATAACTGCATAAATCACTGTCACCTCAGGTCAGGCCTGTAAGGAAGTCTCCTACCTCCCTGCATAATAACTTTCATACCCACACAAAATTGCAAAGTTAAAAAAAAAAACCATCAGGACATCCATAATCCACAGACAAACTCACCTGGGCAGAAGGTAAAGATACAATAGGCCAGGAAATCTTAACCACACCTGTATCCTGGCCATTGAAGGCATAATAGACTATAACTTGGAGCCATGTGAGAGCAAATCCAGCACATTATCAGCAGAATGAATAGATATTAAACGAGATAATATCAGTTTATCTCCTGAAGTGACTTGTCCAAGTTTTAAAACTTGATGTGCGCATGCGCGGGGAGACCTCTACTTTTTTTTTACGTGCCTTGCATTCAAACCACAGCCTATGGCGATAAGCAGCATTATGGTGCAGATTTTTTTCAGAATATGAATTGATTATTTTAAACTGTAAAAACCAAAACTTCATATATTACTAACTGGGACAATATGAGATAATTTGAATACACCTGCATAAATCAGTGCCAAGTCCCGTTCAGGCCTGAGTGGTGTACATATCCACACTAAAATACCAAACTCCAAAAGATAAGGACAGACAAACTCACCGAGGCTGAAGGTAAGTATCCAACAGGCAGTTAAATAATGACCAATCATTTCTGAGCGATAAAACATTTACAGCGACGCCACAGCCGTCACATTAAGGCTACTTTCACTTTGACGTCGCAGGTATGAAGTCAGTCCAAAATAAAAAAAAAATGTTTTCTTATAACAAGTGCCGACTTGTCTACAGTCCTTCAGTTCTTTCGTTAAAACCAAAACCTTGGCAGGGTCAGGTAGCAAACACTACAAGAGCGAAAGTATGTAACTGCAGGTGACACCACACCTGACTTTCCGGTTTCTTGAGTTTTCAAGGACTTTCAAAATAAGTTTAGAATTCTAAAAGCCTTCACAACACCTCATACAGAGAAGTATGAAGGAGGATTAGAGCCATTAAAAATTAAAAAAAAAATAGAAGGACTTTTTAAAAATGTTTTGCATTTCGAGAATAAAGTCGGAATAGTATGTGGAGAGAAAAAGATTGCAATGTAGAGAATAAAGCTGTCATTTCACGTTAGGTTTATGTGATCCCTAGCTGCTAGAGTATCCTTGCATCTGTCCGTTACCAGTTATTTCATTTTGCACAAATCTGGCCAGCTTGTCCAAGTTTGTGTGGTTCTTTCTTTTTTCTGCACAATCTCTTCAGAGTCTATATACTTATAACCACTCTGTGTTTATGTGCTAAAAGAGAAACAATTTCCCTATTATTAAAATCAACTCTGAAGTATGATTTCACTAATTCATCTACACCATGCATGTTGTAGAGGCTCCAGCAGCCATGCACTAGACCTTACTAGAAATGGCAGCTCTATTCTCCACTGTATCTTCCACTTCTCAAAACACTATTTCCACTTTTTTCTCTCAGAATAGTATTTTGACTTTTTTCTCAAAATAGTATTTCAACTTTTTTATTTTTAAAATGGCCCTAATCCTCCTTCGCAGAAAATTCACTTTCACCGCTTGGTGGCAGCATTCTCAAGGACATAGACTATAGTTTCTGCTTAACATGTCAGTGTTTATTATCTCTTAATATGCACATATGTTGCATGCAAATATAATTGCATTCTGCAAGCAACATCATAGTGTAGAGTTAGTTTGCTTATTAAAACTGTAAAACCAGGAAATCAAGGATAACTGCATAGTTGCTGCATATTTCTCTAACTATGCTTTAAATAGTTTTTCAGCAAATTAAATTCAAGCAGTTGCTGCTGTACTGCAGCATTACATTAATAAAACAGAAGAAAAATCTGGTTAACCCATAACAACTCATGGTGACATGCATGTAACAAACACTTTACATTTTTTACAGCTGTGTGTGCCTCTTGGTCTGTTGCATATCCCCATAATTTTCCTGTAAGGAAAAATGGCTCTGGGTTCTTATGGGTTAATTATTTAGTTAATGTTTGTGTGTCTTATTTTTGTTTTTAGACTGATTTCTTTTTGTTTCAGAGCTTGCTGGTTGCTTGCGTGTTATTGTGACACTGTAGTTTGGAATGTTAATGTTGTGTTTCCCCTCTAAGAAAAATACAAATAATTTCTTAGTTGAAAAAAATGAAATCACTCTGCCATACAAATGAAAAGTTTTTCAGAAGCTTTGTGTTCTTACATTAGTTTAAACATAGTGATTAACTTGCTACAATGTGGTAGCTCAGAATAAGTAAACATTGTGATGCATACAAATGCATTTTTCTTCTCTTTGAATGCATTTTTACTTTTCATGCATAATACTACCACTCTCAAGTTCACCACTCTCAAGTCCTGTTCACAGAAGCCTATGTCACTGACACTCTGATCCAGGTGTTACTCTGTGTATGTGTGTGTAGGACTTCATGAGTGTTACACTGCCGTGGTGTGACACTCCCATCGGTAAAACACACTCTTCTGTTAACACCCCTCGTGCAACATCCCAGCACATAACTGTGGAGATGACTTGGTTCTTGTTATCCCTTCCCCCAGTGATAAAAAGTTTGTTGTTACAAGCAGCAATGGCACAACTTGCTCTCTCCCCCAGACGGGTCACAAGGGACCAGGAGTCAGACAGAGGCGAGTAGCAGTACATTGCATGCATGGCACCACCTAAGACCACAAAGAGAAATGGACAGTTGCCAGATCAATATACAGTTGCAGTCTCCATATTCATACAATCAAAAATACAGTACTGTGCCACCCCTCATTTCTTTATATTTTGTTTCCAAGGAGTCAAACTTTCTTGTAACTTTTAAAGTGGTCTTGGGCAATAGTTGGGCAATAGTTCTCCAGGCTATCTAAAGGTTTTTCAAAGTTTTCTTTGCGCAGTGGCTACTTATTCACTCATTTTTAGTCCAGTCTTTGTATCTGAAGATTTTCAGAGAAACTTTCTTTGTTTGTTAAGCCACTTAATACTGACCTATGGACAGTATTTGAAAGTGATGTCTTCAAAAAACAGAAAAAAAAGTCCAGTAAATACCTGACACAGGACCTGAGAGATGCATCCCAACCCTTCAGTGATCCAACTATTGTTCACCAAAGCCTTATCAGAAATGTTCTCAGTGGAAGGGTGGCTGTTAAGAAGCCATTCTTAAGAGAGAAAAGGCTGAGGCATTCCAAATTACACAAGAACTGGACTGAAATTCAATGACAACAGGTCTAATGGAGTGATTGATCCTAATTTGAAATTTTTGGTTCATACCATTGTAAGTATGTAGGGAAAAGGTCAGGAGTGAGGTACAACAGTGAGTGTCTCCAGCCATTTGTAAAACACAGTGGAGGCTCTGTTGTGGTTTGGGGCTGCATTTCAGTCAGTGGTGTTGGGGAGCTTGTCAAAAATTGATGAAATTATGAATGCAGAAATGTTCCATCAAATTTTTTTTCCATCACTCAGTGCCATCTGGAAAGCATCTGATTGGCAAAGGCTATATTTTTTTAGCATAAAAATGAAAAAAAGACTGCTTAAAGAAATTACAAGAAAGCTTGCCAAACAGAGTGAAGGCTGTGTTGAAAAAGAAGGGTGGCCATTACCAAATATTGACTTTCAAGCTTATTAGAATTGTAAAAACTCTGTTTTGCCTTATTTACTGTATTTCTATTTATCTTTGTATAAGCTTTAATATATCATTGCACTTATTTTCAGTTTTCCTAGCAAAATATTAAAAAATGAGGTTCAAGAATTTTGCACAGTACTGTAGACAAACACACTCCTTAAAAAAGTCTGAAAAAGTAGGTTTAATCAAAAAAAGGCATATATAGATGTAACTACTATATTGTAAAAGATACAAAAAAGTCATGTTTAAATACCATTGATGTCACTGAGTAAATGTACTTAGATGTAATCAATCACTGACAACTTACCAACTATATAAATGCAGTTCTTGAATGTAACAGCATTTGTGCATTTGGTTTCAATGGGTATGGGTGCCCGCAGTTCCCAGCAGTCTGTCCCTGGCTCCCAGCACTGAACCTTATCAGTGGCCAGCTTTCCATTCGGCCCACCACCAATCACATAGATCCATCTGTCAAAGCTTGCAGCAGCAAAGGAGCTCACACCTACTGCAAGAGGTGTCACCTGCAGTAAAAAAAAGCATATAAAAAATTTGATTAAAGAAGTAATAGAGCAGGAACAGGTGATAAAGCTGAAACAATGAAGCAGAAGATGATAACTTAATAATTGGAAGGATTATGGAGAGGACACCAGGGACAGGAAAAATTTAATTAGCTAAAATTTTACCTCTAGGCTGGAAATCTTACATACTGTAAGAGGTCAGTCAGTGAGGCAAGTAAAGTATTGAAGGGACAGACAAAGGATCCAAAATGTCATACAATGGGATATCAACTGGGATCATGAGGAAACACACAAAAATGCAAGACCATTCTGAACTAGGCACAAACCACAATAATACAAGCTTGAAAGACAGCTAGAAAGAAGAAAAGAATGATGGTGCAAAAGATGAAGGCTGATAAAATTATCTAGAATGTGTGAAACTGAGGATTACAAAATAAAGCAGGAAATGACAGATTTCATAACACTAACATTAAAATTCTGCCTAAAGCTGAGTCATTGGTCATTTGGTTTGTTGGTTAGCTTAAGTTAATTGCTATAAACAATAAATTTCCTGTAGACACAGGTGTAGTTAATATTAAAATATGACCAATGTGATGAACATAAAACGTAATGTTATATTCTGTAGAAATCATGTTTACCTGCATCCAGCGATTGTGAAAAGGATCGTAGGCCTCAACACTAGAAAGTCTTTGAACGCCATCAAATCCCCCCAGTGCATACACCTTCCCACAATGAACTGCCATCTTGTGTCTCCAGCGCCCAGTCGACAGGGGCTCGATTTGGATCCACTTGTCCAGGGCACCATTATATTTCCAGACATCATGCTGTGTCTCTTTACCTCCTACAGCAACAAGACCATCAGGGAAAACTGTGATACACAAATTTCTTGCCAAAACACTGATGTCCCACTGAGTGCTTAGTAATGAATGTGCTGGTGGCTCTGCACTGGCTCACAAAGCTATCATTCTGATTAAGTATGTAGAAATCCCTTGAGCTTAGCCTTCTGAGCCTGCATGTTCTACTTAACCAGACATCAGTTGTCAGTTTCTGAGTTGGGAAACACCTAAAACCACAGCAACTGTTAGTGCAGATGTAGTGTCACAACTTCCTGTTGTTTTGTCTTGCTCATACTTTAAATTCCCAAATTCATATTTCTTTTGAATACCAGATGAGTGCAGAAAAACTAACAATAACAAAGAACAATCATCAGAACATTTTCACAGTAAAGCCTTTCTGTGAAAGCAGAAATTTGTCCACTCACCAGATATGTATACTTCATTGTGGAAGGTGATACAAGAAAACTCCACCCATTTTCTGTTTTGGGACTCATCCTCCATCTCTGTCATTGGCAGCTTGGCGACCTCCAGCCGGCTGCGTCTAAGAGGGTCCAAACAGGTGACCGTGGAAATGAAGCGTTCGTCTTTAGTGCAGCCTCCGATAATTAAAAACACTTCTGACAGAAAGTGCTGTATACGTGGTTTGGTTCGTTCTGAGACCACCTGTAAACCCCATAAACAGGACGTGAAACTATTATATAGACAAATAAAATGGCTATTGCTGCAATAATAAAACACGATATGTAGTATGTCCACTGATTGATACTGACCTCCCTGCCAGAGAGATGATAGATGCGGGCCTCCTGCAACAAAGGAAAAGCCTCACTGCAGTGGCGTATCAGCTCATCTGACTCCACTTTCTCCACAAAGTACGCTGCCTCCAGTAACGGCAGTCGTACATGTGAAAGCAACCTGGCTAGTGAAGGATAACGTTCATCCTGCCGGGCTTTCACCCAGCGCATGAGGGCTTCAAAAACACACTCCTCACATTTCACATCAAGGTCGTCCCTCTGCAGGACAGCCTCCAGAGACTCAGCTGGCAGCTCCAGGAAGTCCTGCTGCTGGACCACCTGACAGAACTGCTTGGTGATGTAGTCCTGAGCCCTGGTGCGCAGGGCTGACAGGGCATGTCTGTCAGCCAGGTTTAGGATACCAATACAGCTCTCTAGTTGCATAGACTTGCTCAGAAAGCCAGAACATGCATCTACCACACGGAGGAACTACAAAAGAAAAAAACAATTGCATGGATTATAACCACTTTTAGCTGATCAAGCTATGATTGTGAAAGTTGATGAGCCATGCTAGAAATTTAAAACCTTGCAACTCTGAAACTGTGGTAAAACAATAGCCATGCAGCCAAATTTTTAATCAAAATGATTTTGGATACTGATAATTCCTCTTTCCTAACTGGCTGTGAAGAAATCCTGTCCCAATGAACTTCCATTCTAAATGATGAAGGACAAAGTTCACAGTTCATGTTTTCTTCAAAAAATACCTCCTAATTTATAAAATAGTCATCAGAGATTTATATGAAGTAATTTCTCAGAATTCCTTCTTCAGACCAGACAATTTTTACCTCATTCGCTGCAAGAAAACGACCATCTGTACAATGAAAGAAAGGTTTTTGTTCTAAACATGGCTGCAACTTTACTAAGTACTCACTTGGACTTGTCTAACCCAGAATGCATAGGCCTGGCTTCATATAAACTTTGGAATACCCTTTTCCACAGAATGATATACAAATCTCCTTTTGGTCAGTATTAACCAGAGGAACGACTACAGCAAGAAAAACCTATGATCTTAGTGTTCAGGTACCTGATTACAGTTTTAAGATAAAGAACTGAAGTAATCTCTTAGCCATTCACATGACAAACTTAACCTCATATTGTACCTTAAGTCTTACCCTGATCTGAACCTCAGTTCTTAGTTAAAGTTCAGTAATCCTAAAATACCCTGTTCAAGACGAGCCAGTAAGAATGCTTCAGCTATTTATCATCAAAATCTGACATTCAAAGCTTTTTGCAAAAATAGAAGCACAGAAACACAAACACCTGCCTCCTCCGTTATGTGGCACAGCTGTGTAGTTAATTTAAGCCTGTATGGAAAACTGATCCTGAGTGTAAACAACTGGCCAACTTTCACTTCCCTCTTAGAGCAACCAATTTTTTCCAATCACGCTACACAATGAAAAAAACTGAAGTGAGACGATGATGGCAGTTTTAAGAATATAATTATAGTTCCACATTACAGCACCAAATCCACTATCCCAATTATTAATAATTCCGTGTGTGTTATGCTTTTTGCTGTTAATTCAGTAAAGAGAAATGTCTTTGATGTTCTATTAGAGCTAACTGACATTACATGCAGGGAATTAAAACGCAGTAACTATAAACTACATCACATGAACTGATGCTACTGATTTAAAAATATATGATTACAATTTTTATGTTTAATGTTTTTACTTCCACTGAAAGATGACCAGGAAAAATGACCATTCCTTTGGCCAAGCTTGCAAAGAAAGCAGAATTCTTAATCTAAATGCTGCTAAAAGCCCTCTCAAACCCAAGTAAAGTTTACTGAAACAAAGTTATATCAAACTAATAATAACATTTATGGCTGATTTATGTTTTGAAGATACTAGACTTAATTTCAAACTGTGGTGACTTTATGTGAATGACACAACATATATTTTTTAAATGTTTCATTTGGTCTAAACGGATATCTCAAACATTTTTTGTTTTTTTAAAGAACTTTTCTTCTCTACCGTTTAGTTGTACTAAAACTTTACAGTTGGTGCTGTAAACATGCCCATGTGTGACAAAAAAAAAGGAAACTAAAAAACCTCCAAAACATAAGATCAGTTCAGCTGCTTTACCTGAAACTGACTTGCAGCCTCGAGTATTCTCTGGACATTGGAGTGTGTGAGGATAGCTCGGCTGGTGTAGGTATACTCCAAGAGAGAGTGCATTGTCCTGCTGTCCAACCCTTTTATTTCCACACGCTCCTCGTAACTCTCCTTGAGACCACTGCAAAACATTGCCCTATACAGAGAAACAGTGATTCAGTAAAACCAGTAGTCCCAAGATCACAACAGAGCTAATGCTAGATAATGTTTTACCTGAAGTAGTGACTGGCAGCTGCAAGTACCGCTCTATGGCAAGGGAAGTCATGGCCCTGAACGCAAAGTGTCACATCAGTCAGTTCTCTGTTCACTCGTAGGGTCTCCATCCCTTTCTGCAGCTCCACAGGCAGTCCTCCATCTTCCCAGCGTAACTCACTTGCACCTGTTACATTCTCCTTTTCCTCATTCAGACTGGACTCCTCTCCAGGAAACGGCAAGGGGCAGTCTGTAGTCCTCTCCAGTGAGTCACTCATCTTTTTACATCAAAAGTTCTTCAGAAGCTCACTTTCTGCAGAAGATCAGCATGCAGCTACCTACAGAAACACCTGCACTGACATACTACATAAAAACAAACTCTTGTGGTTTACGCTTGCAGCCGTTCTTTAGCTCTGAGAAGTGGATTTGTTTTTTTCCTGTCCTCTTCATACTTCCTATTCCTGTTTTGTGAGGGACATATGTATGCGTAACACTTCCCCTTCATGTGCTAAGTAAATTTTCCCTACATTACCCAATTTCTCTCTCTCTCTCTCTTTTTTTTATCCAGAGACACAGACAGCAGGTCTTCTCTGCCTAAATGAGAAGATTGTGAAAAACCTTCTGAGCAGTTTAACCTGGTTGGAATGAAAGCATTTTATCTCAAACATAAGCAGCACACTCCTGTGAACTCTTCTTCAGTTGTCTTACAGCACTCCATCACGCTGGCACCTAAGTTGAAGTATGACCAGAAGGCTGCATATTTATCCCTGAACAGGCAGGTTGTATCTTGGTGGGAGAGTATGAAACAAAGTTCTTGCCTGGCCATCGTTACCATTTCTGAGGTGCACTTGAGCAAGTCCCCCAATCCCCTAGAGGCAGTCGTTCACAGCCATTTTAGCTTATGAACCTTTAAAGTACTCCGTGGGTGCGTAAGTATGTGAGTCATGAGTGAAAGCGTCAACATGATTCTTTGATTGTTACATTTTAACAGTTTTAGAAGCCTGGGGAGGCAAAAGTATCCAAGTAAAGATAGAGAACATATAGAAGATAAGAAACGTATTTATCTTAAAGCTTTTGTTTTTATTACTATTGCTAACAAAAGGCTGGCACCCTGTCCTGCATTGTAACAGTGTTTTTTTTTAGTATTGTTGCAGTCATTTCAGTATAAAGTAACAGCATATCTGAACTTACATGTTTTTTTCCATTGCTTTTGAATACTTTATGATCACTCTTGGTTAAAATACTTTGAATTCATATCACTGTTTATCATTCATAGGCAAATTATATAGCCTATAAAAGGCCTACACATGCTGACTGGCCACTTCAATAGGTACACCTTGCTAGTGCTGGGTTGGACCTCTTTTTGCTTTCAAAACTGCTTTGATTCTTCATGGCATAGATTAGAAAAGGTGCTGAAAACATTTCTCAGAGATTTTGACCTGTACTGTTATGATAGCATGAAACAGCTGTCGCATGTTTGTTTGCTGCACATGCACTTTGAGATGCTCCCTTGTATTCTCCCCAAGGTGTCACCACAGTGGACTAATTCGCATTGGTAATTTGGCAGAGGTTTGCTGCACATCCATAATGCAAACCTCCCATTTCACCACATCCCAGAGGTACTCTATTGGATGGAGATCTGGTGACTGGGAAAACCATTTGAGTATATTAAACTCATTGTCATGTTCAAGAAAACAGTTTGAGATGATTGAACTTTTTGACATGGTGTCTTATCCTGCTGGAAGCAGCCATCAGAAAATGGGTACACTGTGGTCATAAAGAGATAGAGATGGTCAGCAACAATACCCAGGTAGGCTGTGGTGTTTATAAATATGCTCAACTGATACTAAGAGATGAAGAAAATTTGCCAAGAAAATACCCTCAACACCATTACACACCATGGATTCGTGCTTTCATATTGTTTACACCAAATTCTGATTCTACCATCCAAATGTCAGAGAAGACATTGCGACTCATCAGACTAGGAAAGTTTTTTTCCAGTCTTTTAATGTCCAGTTTTGGTGGGCCTGCGCAAATTGTAGCTCCAGTTTCCTGTTCTTAGCTGACAGGGGTGGCACCTTGTGTGGACTTTTGCTCCTGTAGCTCATCTGCTCCAGGGTTTTAGGTTATTTTCTCTTTTTCAGTTCATTCTCTGTAAACCATAGAGATGATTGTGTGGGAAAATCCCAGTAGATCAGCAGTTTCTGAAATACCACCCATCTGTCACCAACAACAATGTCACATTCAAAGTCACTTAACTCACCTTTCTTGTGCTCCTTTAAACTTCAGCAGGTCATACAGACAATGTTTCCATGCCTAAATGCATTGTGTAACTGCCATATGACTGACTCATTAGATATTTATTTTAACAAGCAGTTGAACAGGTATATCTACTGTAGTGAGTGTATATCATACTGTTTCACACTCCTCAAACAGCACCACTAAAATCTGGATTTCCTCTGCATACATGTTCATGTTTTCTTGTTTATATTTCCGTCATGAAAAATATTGTTTCCCCTTAACTCTTTGTGCCCCTCAAACATGTGAGTTTCCTCTAGAGACTTGTGCAGTCTCATGGACCTGTATTTTATAGGGTTGGGCCGAGCTGTGCGTCTTTCTGGTCTCCACTAGGTGTCACCATTGTCGCATTAACCTACAGCACTAATAGAACGTAAACGCGCCCGAACTTTTAATGTGTACAGAAGGGGGTCAAACTTGAACCCCACAGTTGCTTTATCCTATAATATGAACATGTTAGGAAAATATACTTTTAATTGAGTCAATGACTAAGGGAATCCAAAAAAGCAGGAAGTCACATATAGTTTATTTTGAAATACAGTCACAGAGAGAATAGTTCCAAAGGTAAATTTTCACACAGGGAGGGGTGTTTCTCTCTCCGAATGTGCCAACTGGAAACAAGCACACATTATTTCAATAAGACGTAAAATGAGCGCCCTGCTGTCCAGCTGTTATTATATATTTGGTGCCAAGTCTTGCGGTGACCTATTTATGAGCCCTAATTCAAGTTTTCCAACAATGGCTGTATAACCAAGCCAAATCGCAAGCGCCGATCTAAGGCGGAACAAACAAGGTGTTCCGTGCGTCTCCACCTCAGACCCCTGCGCGCCCACGCTCCTGAGCGACAAGTCATGAATAATAATGTTGCAACTGTGTGTGCAGCATTCCGGGAAATATCTCAGACTTCCTCTTGCTGAAGGCTACCTATAGGTAGGAAGAAAAAACAACTTGACTAAGTGTGAAGGGGAATGGGCAGAGTTTCACAGTGTCATTAAATAAAAACTGGGTCACTACTACAACACTGAGGAACAGGCTGGTGTTTAAAAGCCTC
>VUQH01054882.1:0-62544 GCA_015106775.1 Etroplus canarensis | reverse complement strand
TAAGACTCTACAGGCCTCAGTTAGGATGTTAAATATTAAAGTAATGACAGGACAATTAGAAAAAGACTGACTAAATATGGCTTGTTTGAATGAGTTGCCAGGAGAAAACCTCTTTACTCTAAAAATAACATCGCTGCTTTGGTTTGCAAAGTTCATCTGAACAAACCTCATGACTTCTGGAACAATGTCCTTTGGACAGATGAGGCCAAAGTGGAGACATTTGATCAAAACAAACACATTATATCAGCACAAACACCTCATACCAACTGTCAAGCACAATGCTGAAGGGATGGGGATTTGGGCTTGTTTTGTAGCCACAGGACCTGGGAACCATGCACTCATTGAGTTGACCATGAACTCCTCTGCATACGAAAGTCTTCATCAGTCAAATGTGCGGCCATCTGTAAAACAGCTAAAACTTGGCTGGAGCTGGATCACACAACAGGTCAATGATCCCAAGCACACCAGCAAATCTATAATAAAAAAAGAAAAGAAAAGACTTAAGATGTTAATGACCCAGTCAAAGTCCAGACCTCAGCCCAATTGAAATGCTGTGCATAAATGAATACCTACAAACTTTAATGAACTGAAGCAATGTTGTAAAATAGAGAGGGCCAAAGTTCTTCCACAATGAAACGATACACTGATAAAAGTCATGCAGAAAGCAGTTACTTAAAGTTAAAGCCGCCAAAGGTGGTTCTACAAGCTACTGAATCATAGGGTGAACTTAGTTTTTCAGAAGACTATATAAAGTCCCATGAAAACCTTCTTTTCCACAGGACTGTATACTCAGCTTAAAAACTGGTCTGAAAATTGCAACATCCACTCCAAAAAGATTGGGATGCTGTGTAAAATATATATTAAAAACACAATGCAATGACTTGCAAATGTTATAAACCAATACTTAGTTCTCAAAAGAACATACAAAACATATCAAATGTTGAAAGTGAGATATATCATGAAAAATACTAGCTCATATTGTATTTGATGGCAGCAACACATTTCAAAGTTAGGGAAAAGACTGGTCTACAGGCAGGGCAGTTCAGCACCCAGACTCTTCTACTGTGAAACCATGCTGTTCTAATATCTGCAGTATGTGGTTTAGCATTTTCTTGCTAAAATATGCAAGGCCTTCCCTGCAAAAGCCATCGTCTGTTGGAGGAAAATAAGTTACTCTAAAACTCCTACATACCTTTCAGCACTGATTGTGCCTTTCCAGATGTGTAAGTTGCCAGTACCATAGGCATTAATGCTTTCCCATACTATCAGTGATGCAGGCTTTGGAACTGAGTGCTGATAACAATCAGTATAGTTCCTCTCCTCTTTAGTCCAGTGGACATTGTGTCCATGATATCATAAGATAATCTTAAATTTTGATTCATCTGACCACAGAGCAGTTTTTCAATTTGCCTCAGTTCATTTTAAGTTAGCTTTGGCCCAGAAAAGACAGTGACATTTCTGGATCATGATCACATATGGCTTCTTCTTTGCATGATAGAGCTTTAACCTGCATTTGTGAATGACACTGTAAACTGTGTTTACAGACAATGATTTCTGGAAATGTTCCTGAGCCCATGCAGTGATTTCCATGACAGAATCATGCTTGTTTGCAATGCAGTGCTGCCTGAGGGCCCAAAGATCACAAGCATCCAATATTGGTTTTCAGCTGTGTTCCTTGCACACAGAGATGTCTCAGGTTCTCAGAATTTTTTGTTGATATTATGTACTGTTGATGATGGAATATTCAAAATCTTTGCAATTTTACCTTAAAGATTATTCTGAAATGTCTCAAAAATTTGTAGATGCAGTTTCTTGAAGTTTGCTGAACCTCTGTCCATCTTTACTTCTGAGAGACTCTCCCTCTCTAAGGTGCTCTTTTTATACCCAATCACATTACTGGCCTTTTGCCAACGAGTAGCTGCAACATATTCCTTCACCTCTTTGTCGTACTGCTTACTTTTTCAGCCTTTTGTTGCCTTTTTCCCAGCTTTTTTGAGATGTGTTGCTGCCATCAAATTCAAGATGAGCTAGTATTTCTTATGAAATAGTAAAATGTCTCACTTTCAACAATTGTTATCTCAAAATTTTTTGAAATTGCCAAGCCTTTTAATGTGTTAAATGTGCAGATGAAATGCTGCATGTCTGCTGTTCATGGCATTTAATGCCAGATACACTGAGAAAAGCTTAATAGCATCTTGTACTTTTTCCTGTTACTGTTGTCAAGTTTCATGCTCTTTGTTTTTTTTTCTTTTTTGTCCCTGAATCCTTTTTCAAAGCACTGACTTTGTGACATTATAAAACTGCTTCTGTATACAAAGGACTTATCTTATCAACCCCAAAATAACATTCAAAGCGCCTCTGTCATGTGAACATGTTGTACATGTCACTTTGTAAAATTCAGTCTGACATGAAGCTTCAACTCTTGCACTTCACATCAGGTGGTACGTATGTGGCTATGGAAATTTCCCATGTTAGAATAACGCTCTCTCGCTCGCTCTCTCTCTGGCAGGTGTAAATGGTGCAAGTTTCTGTCTTGTTCAACACCCATGCTATTTTGATGTGTTGGCAATTCCTTTGCCAGACCAATAACTCCCTCACACCAACACTACTCTTTCATTCTGCCTGCTTTATTCTCATTCTTGGGGGAATTCTCCCGAGATACATAGTGTGCCTCTTAATTTCCCCAGGGATGCATGCAGGAAACATACACTAGTGATTTTCCAGGGATGAAACGCAGGGAAAACATTAGACCACAATATATCATGACATCTACTGCTACTGGGTCAGATAACCAGTTAACTGAGTTCCACAACTTGTCACAAGTCCACATTTTGCATTTCTTTTCTTTCTTTGTCACCCATTTTGGTTTGCTCTTTTGTTTTCAGGCCAGGGGTAGAACAAGCACAGCACTGAGCAAAATGCAGCAAGTCAGGGCTGCATAGTAAAGGAAAATCCCAGGAGGTAACGTGGCCCGGTGGGTTTGGTTTGTACACCCGTCACACACATCTGAAGGGGTGACGTGCATCACTGCTCCACTGAGGGAGAGCCTCTGCCATGTTTACTGTCATGTTCCAAGGTATGCTGCGTGGCTTCAAACACATCAAACACATCTACAGGAATACAGATATTGGGAATGCCATGGGGAGCCACGCGAAAGGTACAGGCATACTCCTCAAAACACACATACCCACAACTCTGTTACGAGCACTCACAAACCACACAAAAGCAAATGCTGATCTTTAAAGTGCTGTTTTGTGTATTAACAAATTGTCAGTGATTGTAATACAGACTGTTTATCTACAGTGTGGTTGCAAATCAAATAGAATTACCTCTCCATATTTCTAAACATGGTCCAATACAGACAGGATTGTACTGAACAGTGTCTTATTCATGCCTAGCATTGTATCTAAATTTGACAATATGCCATTTTTACTTATATAGTTGTTTCCATAGTAACAATGCCAACAGTAACACCTAGTATCTAAAAGGAGATAATACAACTAGTTGAGTCTTTGTTTGGATTGTGATGGCTAGCTGAAAACAAAAATGACTCCTTCATCTATAGCTGCAGTATTCAAATATTTTCTTAGCATTTGGTGCCACAAGCAATTCATTCATTTTCCCTGAAGTCCCTCCTCTTTACAGTAGTTTCTAGTCAAACTGATAGGTAGCATATGATGTAACTAATGACAACACAATGTCAACTTAAGGTCAGTAACTTCTTGTCTTTCCCACACAATCATGAGGCTTTTGGAGTGTGCTATCACACAGTTGTGCTTGATTTATGAAGAGTAGTCCAGACTGATTTGACTAGCAAAGTGCTCCCCTCCTGGCCTGCTGTGTGTAGTGTTGAAAAAGGCTGAGTTGTTTGCTGTGCCTCTAGGCGTGAGGATGAGGGGGAGCAGCCTGGAGTTCCTGCCTGGCTCAGGGGGAGGTTGGACTGGATTAGACGGCTGACAGCTGGGCCACATCTCTGGAGGCGCAGGGCGGAGAGGCCCCCTGTCTGCCTGCCTCTGCACCAAGTGTCAATTTGAGCATGAAGGAAGGATGGAGTGAGCCAAAGAGTAAGTAAGTGAGCAAAGTGGGGCCACTGGTAGTCCTGGGTGGATTGACATCAGCTGTGCATGGGCCGTGCACACCGTTAAGCATCAGGAAACACACTGTTTATTTAGTGGGTTTTGACTTGGGGGCACAAACGTGTGAACACTTGAACAGATACACCGACACAAGACAAAGTACTCTTACGAGGTTGTAGCTCTTGACCTCTCTTGTTTTGGCTGTGATGTTCACAGTCAGCACTGCATGATATCAGGAAAGCATATTAAACGTGCTTAGCCATTTAACTTCAAAATGTGAGCTTTGCTATTAGCTGCATTTGCTTCAAAATCAAAGCACAATCTTTTCTTCACAAAATCAAAGCTGTTCAGTAATGCAGAAATGGCAGTGAAACTAGCTCGCCTCAGGTGGTATCCTGTACAATTAAGTGCAATCAAGAATACAAACTACTTCAAAATCAAACACATGCCTATTTTATTTCTATTTTCAGTGATGGAATATATAATTAAATCTGACTCCTCTAAGTAGTTGCATTATTTGATAGGCTGACTTTCAACATTTGCTCCAACTTCCAGAGGAGATTCTTGATAGATGATTTGATTGTATCATGCACAACAACTGGCATAATTTACTTCAGCAGCAGAGTGTTAATATGAAGAATGTTCCAGTGCCTTATGAGAATTTTCCATAATAGGTTTTCTCTAATCCTGAGAGACTGCTTTGTATATTTCCTGCACTGAGACTTGGCTATCACTGGGATGTGGGATGTGGGCCGGAGTCGACTTTATTAGCTGGTGATGTTCTAATGTGATTTATTTTTATAAATGAGAGTGGGGTGGGAATGCAAGTGGGGGTGGAGGCCAGTATGCAAATGTGGACCCTCATTAAACATCACCACCACACAACATTATCTGCTGCTCCTCGGATTGTTTGTGCGCATTAACGAGGTGCAACCAAGTCTGCCAACTAATGACAATGTAATGATCAGAGCATTTATGATAAAGTCATCAGAAGCCATGACACTTACACTTTTGATGTATTAGGAAGATCTCTACCACCCATACACTCAGGTGAACCCAGGTTCCACCACTCAGAAGTGATTACAAATTCAACTTTAGAGTTTATAACAGTGACCCTTAGAGGCAGCAAACAACTTATCTTTCCTCTTTTCAAACTTTGCATCTCCACTTTTAGCAAGTAAGGATTTCAAACTCCACTAAAAGTAATATTTGCTCTAAGGGCAAGAAAAAGTCTCATTTATAAATACAAGCACTGCTTTCAGCTGCTCCATTGAGATATTCTACTGCACTCAGCTTCGTACTTTGCAAACATCCTGTTTCACCCAGACTGATTTCATGTATTTATTCTTAAATTAAAAAATTACAGTATTTAATTTCCCATATCACTTTGATTATACTGAATAGACATTCAGAGTAGTTAGAACGATTTAAACTGCACACCGTAAATATTTAATATTTTACATGTTCGTTTTCATGTTCACATGCATGTGTACACAACACTTAAAGTATATGATGTATTTATCCAAAAAGAAATGTAATCAACACATTTTTAACTTAACCTTTTTTGACTGCTTTGATTTGTTTTAATTACTATCACTTTTATTCACTTTTATTTATTTTTTTTTAACAAAATGACCATGCAAGTCTTTACAGCAGTTTTATTTTTGGTCCTTCAAACTTTCCTATGAAGTTGGGATACAGTTCTCTGGGGATTTTCACAAGCCCATTTCTGTGTAAAG
Organism: Etroplus canarensis; assembly: GCA_015106775.1. Taxonomy (NCBI): domain Eukaryota; kingdom Metazoa; phylum Chordata; class Actinopteri; order Cichliformes; family Cichlidae; genus Etroplus; species Etroplus canarensis. The sequence continues at coordinate 56,729 of VUQH01054882.1, read as the reverse complement.
ATGTTTATCTTTATGGCTTTTGCGAGAATGAGGAGATTAACCCCATAACTAGCAGACATCTTATAGTTGATCTGAGCATCATTAGTCCACATTAATAACCCATGGAAGTGCAAATGGGCTTTTTTTTATCATCTTAATTACATGACATCTGAGCTCTCTATCTAAAGATGAGTCTCTTTAGAGATGAGACGGGCTCTGTGACTTCGAGGTACTTGTTTTTGTCTGCTCATCTGACAAAAAAAAAATCCCTGTGCTAAAGAATGCACACACACACACACACACACAAGTAAAAAGGATGCCATTGCCCATTAGAGAGATGGATTGACAGGAGAGCAGAATAAATCTTTGTGGCAGTGAGTTAGAAATATAAATAGAGCACCTAAGATAGATTTGTCTCTGGTGTTGATGAAGTTACCTTTGGGGGTAGAGCTCTACCTTTTTAGTAATGAGGACAACCACAAACAGTTTGGTCTCCTAACGAGAAATGATGTTTTCAGAGGTGCCATACAAAATGCCATAGAATAACACCTCACTTAAGCATTTTCTGTGATTCTCAACAAAAATAGCAAACGTGAGATTCACTTGTGAAAGAATGAGCCCCACCTGGTGGCTTTGATGTACAATATACACTGCTATAAATAAAGAGGAGAAATTGCTTAGATTACCTTCTGTTATCCACAGCACTTCAACAGCACTGCAATATTTTTTGTGAGATTTTTTGAGCTGTCTTGGGTGGATCGAGGATGTTATATCTGCTGCAGAGTGACTTTAGAAAACATTTATTTGAAGCATTAGGCCTGCAACTGTAAACACTGTAGAAAGACAGATAAGGTCATATCTTTGTTGTTAAAATAGTATCTTTAATCAAAACTCCCTTTCAATAATAACGGCAATGAAAAAAATTTCCTATTAACAGCTGAATTATTTTAATTAGATCGATGAATTATGTTAAAATCAGGTAGGCAGGGGAGGGAGGGGAATGCTCTATTACCCATTTTATCATCAAAGAGAGTGCTGTGCTAATTATACTAGTAGCACCCAGTCAGAGCCCACAAGAGACTGATAACAGAGCACTGCCCAGGGTTAGAGTGATTGCACTCACTAACGTCCTTTTTGCCATCTCGCTGGGCAGGTTGGGTTGCTGATATTCCTACATAATAGAATGCATGATGATATAAAACAACAATAAGAAGGTGTGATGTGCAATGTGTTTTTTTTTCTCCTTGTTCTCTTTTTAACCTGAGTTCAAGAGCTGGCATCCCATTAGAATTCTATTGCTAATCAATGTGAGACATTATAGGTTGTATAAATCACACTGACACCTGCTGTATGGGTCATTAACAGAGAACTCACCAGGGAGGAATAGACAGAGCAAACACGCAGACACACTCAACACAAATGTCTGAAGATCAGGATAAGGGATTGATGTTAGACCACCATTATGGTAACCAAAGAGGTAATCAGTGGAAAAATTTGGTAGAAACAGAGAGGCCATACACCAACCAACTACTGATTTAGTAATGAAAATATTGGTTTTGGTTTCTTACAAAGATACAGTCACAGGCTCACTGCTTTCTAATAATGGTATGTAATCTAGGCTCAAATGACTATTTGCAATTTGCAGCTACCAAACAACCACAGACCACCGGAGGTGTTTCTCAAATATTAGGAGGCAAGATGAGAGAAGGTTCCTGTGAAAAATTTTAATTGAGGATGTAGCTATTCTGCCCGAAAAGGCATGCAGGAAAGTGCACACGCAGGCATTTGTAACCTGAGTGTGGTACAGAGGGGGACCATCTGAAGACTCGCAGGCCCTTTGATGTCTTGTGAATACAGGCATAATGCATGTGTAATTAATAAGCCATTTGCATATGATGAACTAGGGCACTTAGTCAATGTTCTCGGGATACAAATACCTGAGGAAAACAATAACAACTGAGAACATTAAAAAAAGGAGTCTACGCAGAAAAAGACAAATCTATGGCCCGCTTCGGATTAGAAATACATTAGCAGCTAATTATGTCCTAATTGCCAATATTTTAGCAGGTGTTTGTACTTAACCAGTGGTAATGCCCTCCTGGAACAAGCTCATCAGGAGTATTCTCAGGTGAATCCCTGCAGTCCTGTGTGATTATTATGCGACAAGATGGACTTGTGGACAAAAACATAGATGATAAAGAGGCTGCAGAATCTGATGACAGTAACAACAACAAAAAACACTAATATAATGATAGCAACAGAAAAATAATATTAACACCACTACTACTATAACTACTACTTATGGTAATAATAATAATAATAATAATAATAATAATAATAATAATAATAAGAAGAAGAAGAAGAAGAAGAAGAAGAAGAAAGAAGATAAAAAGAAATTAAGTAGAAGAAGTAGGAGAAGAAGAAAGTGATTCAGTGCCATCTATGACAGAATACTAATGCAAGCTTGACAATTATAAACTGCTATTCGTGCTGAAATATTAGTGCTGAGAGCACACAGTTCAAAAAGGAGTATTAATTTTTTGGCCAAATATTTTCAAAGCAATCAAAGACTCTGGGAGGTGGAATTCTCTCACCTAATCAAACAGCAAATGTAACCCAGCGCTTGATTAAATATTGAGCTACGGAGTTTCAGATATCTTTTTTCATTGGCCTGCTGGCATTTGTCAGCAGGGGAGCATCAAACTCCTATAAGTCCCCAGAGTTGGTCCACTCTAGAAAAGTGCTGAGCCAGCAGATCAAACTGTAGAAATGCCATGAAGTGAAAGGAAATTAACTACAAACATGCATCGATTGAGAAGGTTTCTCCACATCTTATAGACATTGATGACGTTGGGATGACTGATAGCCTGGGAGGCAAAGTGAAGCCTTGTCTGTTCAGTCACAGAATTTTGATGTGTTTAGCGTTTCATGATAAGTTATCCAGGCAAAGGCAAAATTTGAATTTGCTGTATAATTCTGACTGAAAACATTTCCATAGGTGACAGTCAGAAAAACTTAAATCTAAATAATAACTCAAATAATGGCTGAGTTCCATTGATTGCTATTGTGCATGCTTGCTCACTGTTCACTTGTCATGACTTATTAAGTGGACACCTGAAGAGACCAAAGCTACTGTTAGGTTTAGTTGTATTGATTGTAAGATTGTCCTTATATAAAATCCAGTTTTTGTAGGCATTTCACTGACTATGGCAACATAGCTGTCTCATTCTTGAGCTGGAATCATATGAATTTCATCTTGTTGATCAGCCTCACTGTTTACTGTCTCCCTATCAGAAGAGCTTTACATTATTACTTATGGGAATCTAACATTTCCTGCTGATGTGGCTAATTAAAACATTCAACTACAAAAATACAGGGTCACTCTTGTTGTGAAGCAGTTAGAAAAATGCTGTGTATTTACTTCAACAATAATTCATTTTGACTGTAGATTAGTTTTAAAAATTGAAGACTGTAACAACGGCAGAAATGCGCACTGACTTCCAGCTACAGAATACACAAATCTGCATTCTCTGTAAGGTAACCAGCTGCTTTTACTGTGTTCTTGCATTATGTGAAGCATGAAATCAAATTGTTGTAATTTACAGTTTGAAACAACATGAATCCATCTGGTTGCACTGTAAACAGACTATTACTCTAACTCTTTTGTATTTTTGAAAAAGGATGTGCTTGATGAGTTTTAGCCTGATCAAACAGCACTTGCAGTTGCCAACAGTAACTATAGGTGTCACCAAATCAAGCAGCACTGAAATTTAAAGATCATGCCATTATTATTAGTAAAGCCTATGCTTTTCTGATAACAACACACTCTTTCCCTTCTGCCAACATCTTGTCTTTATGTGTTTATGTCGCACAGGTTCACCCAACATATTCTTAGTTCAACTTTCTGTTCTAAGGTCTTCTGAGAGTTGTAACTCCACATGTCATTGGGTATTATTAAAATGATCCCAAATAATCATACAGACCCTTTGCCCAAGTTTCACAATTCTGAAATGGCATTTTGACAATTTCAGAGTCAACACCAAATATCTGTTCAACTTTTTCCCCCCATATTTTTTTGTTCTACTCCCCACACTCGCCATTGTATTGTTCGACCTTGAGTGAGATGCTGTCAGGCGCTTTTTAGAACATAAGCGTTGCAGTTTCCCATAATCCACTGGGAGTGTTGAGGTGAGAGCTGTGGCCCAGTAGCACTCTGAGTGGCTGGCAGCGGATCAAAAGCAAACGAGGTTCCTGAGCTCATTCCAATTATAACAGCACACACTATCAACTACAAATACAAACAGCACATAAGTGATAGCACTGGTGGCCTGGAGGACTGCTGCCAGAGAGCAGGCAGCATGCTAATCAGGATACCTCTTGCCATGGGCTATTTAGGGAATAGCCTCTCATCCCACCAATTCCCCATGCCTTAACCAGGGAAACGAAAGAGAAGAAGGGGAGTGAATTCCCTGAGTGCACAATCCAAGGACAAAATATTAGAAAATGGATCTTTATCTTTGCTCTTGGCCAATATCCATATTAATTGCAAAAAAGAACAACAATACATTTGTATTGAATAAAATATAAAGAGATTTGTCAAATACACATAGCTACAAATTAAGACCACCACCTATAATTGCCTAGTCATATGTTAATTAAATCAATAGACACACATAAAATAATGTTTTAAAAAGTAAAATTACTACTTTAATTGTCATCCAATTTCATGCAAATTCCACAGGGTTTCACTGACTTCACCAAGAAAGAATCACACTGTACCCTACTGTTTAACCTTTGCAAAGCAGAATGTGGAAAAACAAACTACTCAGTCACTTGCACATCACTTCACACTGTTTATTGCAATTAGTCTGATTATTCCTAACAGCATCTTCCAGAGCATCCTATTGCAGTCCGCCAATTCAGGAAAGTGATTTATATCTGGTCGACTGAAGAAAGTGAGATGTTTGGAGTGGTTCTGTGGTAACATGCACACGCCCCCACTCCCATGGACAACCCCTCAGAGCTTGGCAACTCTCCAGAGCCATGCAGGGGCTGCAGAGTACAGCGGGAGCCTGAGTGAGAAGCACACATTGTGCACTGCGGGACCCCACCAGCCCCGGCCCGAAGGCACAACTCTCAAGGACATGGAGAACTGGGGCAGAGAACTTCCAAGCTTCCCACTGTTAGGGCAGGCTGAGAAAAAAAGGGAAAGTTTCCAAAGTGTCTCTGTCTATTTGAGCACTGCTAGTGAAATGTGTTGATAAAAATGATACATCAGTTCTCTTGTTCAACATATCCTAATCATGCAAAAACCTTTTTGTGCACAGAACAATTCTAGTCAGTAAGTGATATTCAAATGTGAGCTATAACTATAGAATTCACAATTAAACCCTATTGTTTGTTAAAACAAGGTGTTAGAGTTGTGTCACATGTCATATAGGTAGGTTGTAGTCAAAGAGACATGGTTAGAAGACAGGAGTAGTAATGTAGTTAGAGTCAGTTGTAGTAGTATTAATATGCGTGTGAATGTACATAATTCTTATGTATCCAGACTCTAATCTCTTGCTCAAACATAATTACTGACCTGTGTGACATTCAAGCAAGTAATACATTTGAATCAATGACTTGTACAGCCTCATGGTCCATGGAGGAAAGTGTAATTCTAGGTTTTGCAGACAATAAAAATACAGTCTGAAAATGGACATTGCAGCTCACTGTGGTACTAAATCAAAATGTTGTGCGGTGTTATATAAGGTGAAACAATAAATAAAAGAATATTCTGGACTTATATGTGACAATATGATGTTGTACTGAATATTTTTGTGACCAATGATAGTGATGTATATTCTGTTTTTATATAAAATGTATACAAAAGTAGGAAAAAAGGCAAACACTGCTGGAAGAAACAGTATTAGCAGCAGCCCTTTACCTTATTGTCCTTCCAGTCAGGAGCTCAGGATTACTGTGGGTCAGCCCCCCTCTTCCTTCAACAGGGAGAAGGAACCACACTGATCTGAGATGGAGTACCCCCAACCAAACCTTACCACATCGACCCATGCCACCATCCTGGGCCTCTAATGGAAGTCCTGGGCATCCAGACGCCTCCCCCACTCTGACAAGGGCGTCAAGTAGCGCTCTTCTCATCACTGGAAGCAGCAGGCTTCACAGCTCTCCTTTTCTCTCCCTGGGACTGGCTTTTTTGGAACATTGCAGGCAGATGTGTCCAGATGAGCACGTTCTAATTTGTGGGCCCAGGTTAATGCTCTGCCAGAAACCCTGGAGGATCAATAGCTTTATTTCCCTAAAATGCCGGCGTGGTGAGAACCAGCTCACGGGGTGCTTTTAATACCGCCACAGTTCCAGTGATGACTGGGTTGTATTGATTGTGCCCATGTGGAACTACGTGCACCTTCTGGGGAAGGATCTATTTGTGTCACCCTGGGCCGGGATGGGGGCTCCACTGGAGGAGTAGAGAGCTCAGCCAATGGAGGATGCCAAAAACATCAAAACAGCCATGTTTACAGATTACCCAAAGGGAAAGCAAATTACAGCAATTATGCAGGCTGTGGGAATACTGATATCAGCATACCTGCTATTTTACCCAGAGACTACTTTTTTGAGACTAGAACACATACAAAACAGCACACTCAATTTGATTTGATGGCTAAACCCTCAACAAACGATGGGATTTAAACGAAGCTCTGCACATCAAATGCATGCAAAACAATGTCTTTCTAGGGGATCACCCTGTTTGTGTATGTCAGGTCCAAAAAGTCTTTTCAGTTGTTTTGAAACTGGATATAATAGCTTACCCAAATATCTGTGAAGTGAGTATGTATCTGGCAGGCGTAATGTGATACTAAACGTTGTCTCTGCCATATTTATGTTTTCTTCTAAACAATGACAATTAATCTTTCTTTGTAAACACTGCAAATTGCTTTACAGAAAACTAATTTGCTTTTGGAGCATTTATCTCATATATCAGTGCACAGACAACATACAAAGGAGTCTTATCCAAATCATGGGCCTTTGTTTGCAGCTTTTGTGACATATTCATGACTGGGGCCATAATAGTCAGATTTCCACTATATCCCCCAGGGATAATGGAGAGAATGGTGTCACATCCAATTACTGCAGCACACTGTAGAAGTAAATCAAAACTTGTGCCGTGAACTCTAGAAGCTAAGGTGCATGTACTCGCAGACACACACAGTATGAGCAAAGCAAGACAACAGTTATATCAACAGTGATAGAATATTGGAAAACACATTCTTCTGCTAACTTGGAGGTCATATATGGATTACAAAGGGAAATGGGATTGGCTGGAGGCTGTTGGCTGCCCTCTCCTCAAAATATAAATTGACAGAAGATCTAGAAGTAAGTGAGGCAGACAGCGGTTACTCAAGACTTTTCAATTATGGATTTGTTTGCCAGTGTGCTGAAATTGAAATTGCAGATAAGGGCTATGATATGCTCCCTTTTGGATGAGGAACAATCGGGTCACCAATGTTCACCCACACCTTCTCCTCAGCACCAATAAGATGCTTTTCTGCAGAGTGAAATGAATGCCTTTGTCTTTTCCTCCACAGTAGTCTTTGGAAGGCCTGGTGGTTTGGTGGTTGGAGGGTATCTCAGCAGTGCATAGCCCCGTTTCACCCTGGAGCGGTGCAAAGCTCCTGCCCAATAAAACAGGCTGCATCCCCAGGGCCCCTCCCTCAAGCCTCCAGTCAGGGCTTGTTTTTGCACCATTTATTTAGTGTGACACATCTCCAATTAAACTGTGGAGGCTGCTGCATTCCCCCCATAACTACCTCTTATACCTCCCCATAGACTTTCTGTCACACTGAGAGTGTGGGTATGAGAGAGTGAAAAGGAGAGTTAGTGTGTGGGGAGAGAGGGAGGGAGAGAGCGAGAGAGAGAGAGAGAGAGAGAGAGAGATCACATCTTGCCTGCCAGCTATGATCACAATGTCATTTTCTCCTCAGTGGTTAGGAGCCTCCTCTGAAAGGTGCCCTGAATTATAATTATCAAAATATTGAACAAGATAATCATCCTCTTAAATGATGCTGCCACTTCACTATTTGCCATCACAGCACATGCATGGAGTAATGTTCTCCTGTAAGCTTTCTTGATAACTTATTTAGATCTCCACAGCTAAAGATGTCTTCTTTTCTTTAATGGAAATACAGGCAATTTTTTGGATGCCAAGTTACCCATTAATGAACAACACAGACATAAATATTTCTTTTAAAAGCAGATCCTTCATAGCAGGTAATAGTCTCCTTGCCACCTCTTCATCCTCCCACTACGGCCGGAGACACAGTCACAGGAGGAGTGACTTTGTCCGACCCCAATACCGTCTGCAAGAACGCAGCTGAGGGCAGCAGCTGCCAGGGAGGACTGGTGGGGGAGCGCCCAAAACGCCAGCTCTGCCAAGCAGAGGGGCCAGGGGGAGCCCCAGTGGCAGCTGGGAAGGGTGGGGCAACCAGCTGTGGAGCAGCAGGGTGGTGGGGTGACTAGGGGACACCACTAAACCTGAGCAGGGATATACAAATGTGCTCACAAGCACATAAAAAAATAAAACCACTCGCACTCAAAAAGTTTATACTTGCTTCTTTTTCTTAAAGCACTTCTGTTGCACTTGTTTATCCACACACACACATCACCATCACTAAAGTATTCCAAGCAGTCTGCAGCACTCTTAATACCACACCACTCTCCCATCACGTGCTTTGGCCACACATCTGGTGTACCATCTGTATCACTCCCCCCAATGTGACAGGTAGTCCCTCTCCCTCTCTGGAGGGAGCAGAAGGGGAAAGAGGGACATGGAAGGTAATTTTGGGTGTAAATGTGGTCTGGACCTCTCTGGATGCATCTGGACAAAGCAGACATGCTGCTGAGCAGGGCAGGGTCATTATCAGTTGGAAACTGACTACCAGATAGCAGATGAAGACAAAACAATTATATCATACTGTCACATTATGACAGCACCGATAGTGCACATCTTGTTTATGTTGTTCAGGATGAAAGCCTCTACACTTTTTGTCTTCATAAGATGTCAACTGTTGTAAATTACACACATCAAAATATATTAAAGATTCTTCCAATTTATTATAATGTACAGTTATACAATGCCATGACACAAATGTGACCACCACTTGAATGGGGTGCAGAATGAAAAATATTAAAACAACCATATAAACAATACCGGAGGACAATGAATTCCTCTTTTCATGTTGCTGTACAGATGGGATCAATAAAATATGCACCATAATACAGATATCAAGCCAGTAATATAAAACTGCACAACCAGTCTTTACTGTGAAATTAAGGACTCAATGTCAGAACATTATTTTCACATCTTATGTTACATATTTGACAGTAACAATCTTTTATTCACACACACACACACAAACACTATTTGAATGGCATCAACTTAGATGTTTATTCAAATGGGAGGAGGGGTTCCAGCACTGAACAAACCAACTAACATCGTCGACTAACAAAGAAGTACTTGTCAGATATATTTATAATACCTAGCCGAACCTTTCCCAGTCACCAATTTGCAGTCAATGGACAAGACTGAGGTGCTTGTATAGAAAAAAGTGCTCCAGAGAGCATCAACTCACAATCTGCAGTGGCATCTGCTACATATTACCTCTTTGGGCACATTTATCAAATACCTGCTAATGGCCATTATTCTGTTAAGTACTGTACTTTAAAAATCTATTCATGATCCAAATTAGGTATTTTTTGTTGTCTGAAAAACAGAACTCAATACAGAATACAACAACTGTCACCGCATTTTCTAATACCAGGCAAGCTGTACATATTTGTTCTTGGAATTCTGTGTACATGTGCATGTCAAAAAAATCTCTATTCCTGCAGTGTCCGTGCCACCAATGTAACCGATCTAATTTAATAATTTCACAATTAAACAATAAAGAAAATGTGCTGAATGAGATCTTAAAGAGCATAAAAAAAAACATTGACACATACACTTCATGAAATAAACAACACAGCTTAAGTACTAGTTTCCAATGTCTTATACAAAGTTAGCTTGATCTAAAAAGCATAAAATATATTTTTACATCATCACATACATCAAGACATGTACCATGGCCTAGCTGGAAGTTCACTTGGTGCATTATTTCATCTTCCCAGTCCCCACACAATTACCTACTGCTGGCATTATTGCTTCTGATGATCAGGGAGCTGAAGGATAGAGAAACAATGCACCACACAGATTGAAACTGTACATTTACATCATGTGTTATCCAAAATTTTGTTAGCCCATTTCACAATCTGCAATGCTAAAGGATAAGGCAGTTCCATTTTTAAGGCATTGCTGCTTTGAGACATACTGGATCAGAGGTGACTCATTCACTTTGACGTTATCATGTCAGTGTACATGATAAACATGCCTATATTTTACCGGCAAAGGTAAAATCCCAAAGAAAAGGTAAAATGTATCTTGTATTTTTGAGCGTTGCGTGTGTGTGTCCAAGAGAATTTCAGTGAGCTGAAACCATCATTAAAGTCTGCTTCGTAACTGACCAGAGGTCAAAACTTAGATCAGAGCAGAGATGTGTAGGTTGCCGTGACCACTTCTCATTGCTGGTAATTTCCATACTGGCCCTGTGGAGAGACATATAACACTCATGATACTGAACTTTTCAAAAACAAAAAGTAGAAGCTTATGTTCACAAATCTCAAAAGGGTGCACACAAAAAATCAGTGGTTTCAACCATATCATACTGCAAACCATTATTTTTGCCTGCACTGGCTGGTATTAACCAGCAGATGGCAGCATAACATCACAACTTGTGAACTCTACATTCTAACTTTATACCTCAGGTTTCAGCAGCAGCATGGCTGAGGACGATAATCCTTATTAAATAGTGGACACTAATTTTCAAGTGAGACAAATTCAGTGGAAGAACAGCAGTATTCTCTGTATTCCTAAACAGGGGTCGAAGTATGTGTTTGACAAAAATAGAAAATATTTTGACATTCTGACGTAGGTAAAATTGAAATTTAATACAATTTTATCATAAGCATACTGGTTATGAAAACCAGTGTTGTAAATTGCAGAGATTAAGAAGAGTCATAGTATGTGAGCTCTTGCCTGTCTCACTACAGATTAAGCACGCTGTGTTTGTGGACCTCATGTCTTACAATTCGACCCCTGGTTAATAACAAAATAAGAATTAAAAAAAAGAAAAAGGAAAATTCAAGAAAAAGAAGAGATGGGTAAAGAAAGACATATGAGAGACAGAAGAAACAAAACAAATGCAAATTAAGGCTAGGTGGTCAAGCGTCTAGATTGGACGTTGAGGTCTTCACAGCAACCATTACCTTTGCTTCTTACAGAGCTAGTCAGGGGTTCAAATCCCCGGGTCTTTATTTCCTCATGTGCCCCTGAATATTCAAAGATAAAGATATCAAAGTGTAGCTGTGGTCCCCACATAAGACCACAGGAAATACAGGGCAACAAACAGATCTCCCTTTAAACACTAGAGCAGTTTGCATCAAGTTTAAGGAAGAATCTTCTTTAAAGCCCTCATATTTCACTGGAATGGCATACCACATTAGCCAGAATACAACAATGTTAACACATAAAACCCTTTTGGGAAGAATAGATTTAACCACCGAATATGATGACGGCATGCATAACATACTACTGTTTAATGTTTACCTTCTTACTTCACTTAAATTATTCTAATAGAGAGCTACATAAAACATATAACTTAGACAACCTATGTCCATTGTAAAGACAAGTCTCTGTGACTGTCCAGTGTTGTGGTTATACTCACCTGATCATAACCGTAAGGGCGCTGCTGTTGGCCCTGTGGGGGTCCAGGTTGTGGAGGACGATAACCCCCATACTGTTGTCCCTGCCCCTGAGGATAGTTAGGATACTGTCCTGGGGCACTTTGGGAGGGACCTACACAAAAACAAGAAAAACAAGGAAGTTTAAGAATGACTGATGCCCGACGCGCCACTTTATTTTGTCCAAAAAGTTGATGATCTGGAACAAAGAACAAAAAATTAATCTGATGATTCACTTCAGTTTAAGTATGCATGTGCAGCAATATTCAATACCAACTTAATTGTAAAACAATGTTATTGAAGCATATGGTGGTAGAATCAAAGTCAGATTTGCACTCAAACGTTTTTCCATTATCCTTCTATGCTTTGGACTTGTTATTCTGAAAACAGAAATCCCTGTTTGTTTTCTATCACAAGTGGGTTGCAATAAAAAAACAGTAATGATGACAAAAAGAATAGTGGATATGTCAGAGGCATTTGTTTAGGATGCTTCCACCACGCCTGACTTGGTAATAAATGAGAATGAGTGAGTCAGACTGGAGCCAGGCAGTGGTTCCCTAATGCAAGGAGACATCAAGGAGTTCTGTTGGTCTTCGTTTCAGGAGCAAGTGTCATTGAAAAAAAATATTACAGACACACACAAAGTATATATCAGCCCCCATACAGATGCTGTGAGGACTGAGTAAGCCTTACTGGGGTTGAAGTCAAATGAGGCCCACGCAACATCATTAGGCTCTCATAATGCCTTATGCTGTTGAGCATAACCTTGTGGGGGCCTGAGAGAGCAAGCATGTGTATGTGCCAGATGGATCTCACCTCACAACCTCTGCGTCTCCACTAGCTCATTACTAGCATGAGCTCTGGCTCAGACAGAAGGTGAGTGATGGAAAGTTACAGTAAAAAAATGGGATGACGGGTAAAACAAAGCCTAAATGCTGCAAGAATGATACTGAAATTGCAAGTTGAACATTTTTAAACATTAAGCTCTTTTTGTTGATTATGTTTAGTGGTTAAATCTCAAAGGACTGCTCTCAGAGTAGGTACACTGATGTCAGAACATAAAAGTTGTCAATTAAGAAATGTTTCTATCCTCAATTTTCTTTTCAAGAGGTGTCGTAAGTGTGGTTTGCTTTTTAATTATGAGCTTCAAAGCATGATGACTTGCTTAAGCGTTCATCCACTCGACTACAAGGCAAAGACTTCAAACATTTGGCAGTGAGAGTACACACACTCTGCCTAATGGCTGTAATGTCTCCTCAGTTAGAGCTGAGGTTCACCTTCCACAGAATTAAAAATTAATGTGTCACTGGATAGCAAAACTGAGGGACAAATAAAAAATCTTAGCCTAATATATTTAAGCTAAACAAATATTCTTAAATAACTTATTGTTTGTTATGCTGATAGTATTGCTATTATCATATTACTATTTTTACTGTTAATATTTTGTTATATTGTAATTGTTTATTAACATAAATGATGATGATGGCAGTAATACTGATAATAATATAATATATAATTATCACTTGTATTCCACTTATCTCAGGGATATTTGTGTATGTTTATATAGTGCGCATGTGTACATATTTATGTATATATGTATAAATGTGTGAATATAAATATATGAATATAGGAATGTTTGTGTATTTATACATATACTTTTAACTCAGCTTTTTTAATCTATTTATTTACTTCCTCATTTTTCTTTCTTGGTCCTTTCTGTTTTAGTCACATGCCATGGGTCAGGGGAAGGGCATTTTGCTTCTGTTCATGTAATAATGTACATATAGCAGAACTGATAATAAAGTTGACTTTGACACCAAACTCCAATCCCATAGCCACTGATTAAGATGGGCCTTTATCCTCTGCTCTATATGATGTCTTGATATCAAGTAAGTAAATGAATCTTTTGCAGCCAGAAAGATGATGGTGCCTCCTACAGGTGAAATAAAATGTGAACATAACTCACCATATCCCTGCTGCTGTGGTGGATAGCCCTGTTGACCTGGGTACTGCTGCTGAGGAGGATATCCCTGTTGCTGGGCAGGGCCTTGCTGGTATGCTTCCTGCTGTTGGCCGTACTGGGCATTACCTTAAGGGGAGAATCAGCAGGGAATGTAAGCGACATATTGACAACTACAGCTCAACTGCAATAAAGACACTGAATAATGACTCTTAGCTATCCTATTAAGAGATCAGTTTCAATTGTGAGATTATAATATTTTTGATACTCTCCAGCAAACGATACATGCAGATAGTACTACTACTGCAATGAACCGCTTGTTTAAAATCAATGTCCAGCTACCATAGTAGTTTCAGGTAATGTAAAGAATCCACATTGGTTTTGTTCATACAACAGAATATAAGATAAACAAACCCATGTAAAAATTATCACAAGTTTATATATTACACAAATGTATAATGATCCCTTCTATGACAGGAAAAGGAATTCTCAGGGGAAACAGATGTAGTGTGATGCATCATATCATGAAATTCTGACATGGACAGCTTAAGTGTTTTAATAGCAGCATATTGTGACCATCCAGGTTAAATTTTTAAATAGCTATTTACTTTATCCAAAAAAGCAAATCACTTGTGTTTGAAAGGTTGAGAGAGAAATAGTGTAGACAACAGAGGTGGAAAAAACAATGAAAGGTAAATGTTAATTGGCCAAAGAAAGAAGTAGTTCTGTAATTTTAAAAGTTAATCTTAGAGCATGGTTTCTTATGCAATAGTACCATCCCAAAACACACCAACAAGAAGAGAATCTACTGAGTATTGACTGTTACACTTTGCAAGGGTGCCATATTTCTCAAACACTTGGTGATTTCAGTGTCACTAATGCTACCCTTACATGAATCACAAAGACTTTATGGATCAGTATATTAAACGAACAAAAAGGCAGTCTACTTTGTATCAGTGAACACAGGCGGAATTAGACATCCTTACAAATATGACACCACTATATTTTAAAAACTTTTATTTAACCAAGAAGTAAAGGCTTCAGATTCCAAATCTTTTTTGAGGAGTGTTTCCTTGGCCGTCATAGGGAGCACTAACCTAATACGTTTTCAATGACAGAAGAAACCAGAGCTCCAGGTGGAATCCTGCACAGACATGAGCAGAACATGCAAACTAAACACAGAGGGGCCATATATGAGCTTAAAACCAGAACCCTTTTGAGTCAAGAGTGCTAACCACTGAGCCGCTGTGCTGCCCTAATTGACAATGGCACTAAAAATGCATGCAAAAAATCTGCCACAAAGGTATCAGATGGCATTTTTTATGGGAATGCAAATAGTTGAAACTTTACTTTTAAACAACTTTTGCTCAACTTTCACCATTAAGACTCAGATAAGACTGTCCCTGACTGGGTGGCATGGGGTGGGGGTATGGTGGCAGCATTACAAGAACTGCTTCACTGCTCAGATCCTGACTTATCAGTGGACTGCAGCACCTTTGTTATTACATCGGTTTTCCCAGAAAATAATGAAGAAACTGACATTTTTGCTTTGTCGCAGTCTCTTTGCATCATTTGTGTTTTAACACAACTCCTGGGTTTATTTGTTGATGGTTTTCTCCAAGTGACTGGAGGGTTCGCCTACCTTCTGAGGTTCCCTGTCCTGCGTGACTGTACTGGTCCCCATAGTAGTCTTCCTGCCCTGGGTACTGCTGAGGGGGTCCTACATACACATACACACAACATACACACAAGTAGATTCAAGGTGTTGTTGGATTGGTTGTGTGAGGGGAAGATTAAAGAGGATGGATTCCTTCCTTACTAGTTCCTGTTAGAAAGCTTTCTTTTGGTCACTTGACTAATTTTATAGAGGTGGGAGGCTTTAGGTTACATCTTTAGTCGTCAAGATGTCTGTGAACTACAGTAATGGAAATAGAGGAAATTAAAGAGGAGCAAGTGTAAGAAACACAAGAGGGTGGAATAGGGAAAAGACCAACACTCACTGCTTGCACACATAAGAGACACACACTGAAGAGATATACCTTGTTGTGGGGGTCTGTATGGTGGCATTGGCCTTTGCCCCATGACGTGATTGCCTTGGTTAACCTGGCCCATCATGCCCATTGGGTTCTGTTGACCTTGGTAGTGCTGTCCGCCACCGCCAGGAGGCATGTTGTACTGCTGTGAGGGAGCCTGCTGGTGCATCATTGGACCTGTAGTAAACCAAAAAATGAACCCTAAAGTTACAGTAGGGGAGACGATAAGGCCCTGCACACAGAGGCTCCAAAGCATTCAGGTTTATGTTTTAAAATCATTGTGAATGCAATTTAAGACCTAGTTCATGTCCATACTGGCAAAAATAAATATGGACGATATGGTGAAAAATTGGAGCTGCAGAATCCATCATTTGACATCACTGTGATTCAAAAAACTTACATTTTTTGACCTCTCATCTGACAAGTTAAGGAATCTGAAGTCATTACCTTTGAGTATAATGAAATTTTTGTACATTTTCACTGTTTTACAGACATGTCAAATAGCTGATTTAAAAAAGCATGTCATTAAATACCTGTGAATTTTCGGTGTACATTAGCATAGAGCCTAATGCTCAGGCTGAACCTTGGTGATGCTTTCAATGTGAATTCAAAACAATATTAGATCACAGCAAGCATTTAATAATTTAAGGTGGCTTTATGTTTTTACGAATCATATTTATTCTCAAAGTTCCTAAGTTGCACATTTTCTCACACAGAGGGCTATAAAAAAATGTTTTACAGTCATTGATCAACAACCAAATACACCTTTATTGAGCCAGGTCTTGAACTTACCTATATTAGGTGAAAAATAATCTCAAAATAAACTGAAATTATTACTTATATAAATATTCAATTTTAGATAAAGAGGTGGTACATTAACCCATATACACAGTGAAACATTAGTTGGGTGTTCACCTATTAATTTCCACTGGCCTGCAATTTAAATAACTAGTTATTGGTTCTAGTCAGTTTCATTTGGTAGTTTTGTTACAGCACAAGCAACAAAAATTTTACCCCAAGGCAGTTTTGAACGTGAGATTGAAGGTAAAGCTTAGTAACATTAATTTCTTTCAATTTTGAAGACTTGTTAAAATTGCATTCAAAACATTTTAAAACTCAGATTACTGTATTTAAAAATTTTTAATGACACATAGACCTTTTGGAAATCATCAGAATCAAGTAAAAACTAACAAGTCTTTTATGTTACCCTGATTGGGCTGCATGTTCATGTTTGGACGAGGTCCGTAGTTGCCCATGGGTTGGCCTTGGGTCATATTCATTTGGCTCTGAACTGGCATGCCCTGGGAGGAAGGGACGGCGTGATTGTAGCCACCCATGGAGCCGTGACTGCTGGTGGGCATATTCATAGAGCCACTGGGCATGTTTGGAGGCTGGTTGGGGCCTGGACCGGGACCTTGCATGGGCATGTGATTAGGTCCTGAAAAACAAGTAGACGATATTCAGGACTTTTTGGACAGAAAAAAACAAAACAAAAACCAACAAACAAACAAAAAAAACCAATGCTCTGAAAGCAGAAGAAAAAAACTTAAATTAAAAAAATATTCTGAGACAGCTTTCCAGCACTTTTGGCCTAGTACTAACATGCAATTTGTTTGCAAATGACTTTTCTGTTAATGCACATATCATCTAAAAAGGACCTTAAAGAGCTGTTGTAATCCACTTTTTTAAAAAAAAATTCCTATTTAAATGATGACTGCTGTGTTGAAGCAAAGAACAACTACATGAAAAAGAAAGTTCAGCAGTAGGAGATTTTCTTAGAAGTTTAATTTTCTGCAATTTTTTTGTACCCCTCCTTGTTTACAATATTATTTTTGGTGTAAACTGTCCCAATAAGTTTCTTAGTTCCCTCTAATTCAAGTTCTTACGTTACCGAGATGAGACTTTGCATCCTCCCAACCTTCATTTCTCTACTCAGAGTTCATGTTAATGGCCACGAGTGCACAGTCATCGCCAATGTTTTATTCCAGCCTACTGAATATAATTCTCTTGTAGCTTTAAAGAACCGAACAATCATGATCAGCCAAACCTGGATTAACCAGTTGATCTAGGAGCTTTTAAGCATTGTGTGGAAGACAGGTCCCAGATATCACTGTTTCAAAGGACAGCTGTAATACTGCAGGTCAGAGTATATTTTCCCTGTTGTAACCATTTCAACAATTTCACAGATTAATATTGGACAGTGTTAAGAAAATCAAGTTTGGACACTGAGTTTGCCCCTTATTACATGTTGCACACAACAAGGGACAGTCTGCTTCAGATGCTTTCTCACTACTTGAAATACTGTTTTGTTAAGGTAAGGTTGCTGCCTGGGTAGAGTATGCTAGAAGGGTAGACATATGATGCCCACTCACTTGCTGTGAATATCACTGGAAAAATTCCTGCTATATTTTCAAATGGCTAAAACCAGACATCACACAGACTTTGTACTAAGGAGCTGGCAGGTTAAAGACTGTAATGTTTGATTCAGCTGCAGCTGACATCTTGTGTCTTAATGTGCACCTCTGTCGGGTAACATCTAGAAACATTCAGGACTGCAGTGCGTGTGATACCAGCTGTCGCATGGGGCGGGCACAGTGGTTTGTGGTGTCACTTTCATTTTTCTCAGTCAGTTATTGTATGGTAGGAGAGGTCAGCACATTTTCCTTTATGAAACACAAATTGCGTGAATATTAAAAAACCAACAGACAGACAAAGATACACATAAGACAAATGTTATTTCAGCAGAAAGTAGATAGCCACAAACAAATGGAGAACAAGACAAGACTGCCACAGCTGGCAAATGGGTGACATCATCCTTGAGCATGTTTGGCTACTTAGAGCGACCTCCCTCACAGTTCTCTGTTGTTGCTAGGCAACCCAAGTGAGACAGGAACTTGGGGAGAAGGAGAAAGAGAAAAGAAAGGAAAAGCAGGGAAGTTGAGGTAAGGGGGGGGATCACATACCAGGCATCTGTCCATTCATCTGGTTCTGCATATGTGGGGCTGGAGGGCCACCACTGACCATACCCTCAGATGGCATGTTGTGACCATGAGGAGGCTGAGGAGGGGGGCCACTTTGGTTCATCCCACCAGGACCCATTGGCATATTTTGAGTGGGAGGCTGTATGTACAGAATACAGGCACAAAAAAAAATCTACAATCAGCTGTCTGGAAACAAATCTCAATGTGAGCCACTCAAGAGGAAAAAGAATAAAAAAAACTTTAATTATAATATAGAAAATGCATTCATGCGTAACTTTAATGTAACACAATCCAACAAGGATAACAAAATCTAAGTAAATACAGTATATTGAAAGGGGAAAACAGTTGTGCAGTACAATACACAGTCATATAATAAAGACAATAAAGTTTTTTAATAAAGTAAAACCTTGGAACCATCGATGATTAAAAAAGGCATATAGGCACAAAGCTACAAAAAACTCAAGAGTAAATCAGTTCTAACTACAACAGTTATAAACCTGATATTTTAAGTTTCTGTGCTGAAAAACTGGGTATGAAACTGGTTTACAGTTCTATATTTCTGTTGAACTGCTAGTCCTAATTCCAGTAGTTTGACTCACTATCCCTCAAGACTCCTGCTCACCATGTTGCAAATTAAGGGAACAAACTGAATATGCATGGTTCCCTTGCAGTGAAGGGATCTGAGATGCAGTTACAGAAGAAATGAGGAGTCTCTGCACTCTCATGCGGTGAATCTGAACTTGTGCATTTGTAAATTTAACTGAGTAAAGAATTGGGCCACTGATTATCTTATATTAATGACAAACAGTATAAAAAATGGACAAAGCCTCTATGATGACATCCATTGATTTTAGACTCTGCATTTTCAGGCTTCAACATCAGCGTTTTGCCACTGCCATGTCGGCTTTTTAGAAGTTACCTCATTTGGATGAAGTGAAAAGTTATCAGCATGGGTTGCATTCACATCAGTGCAACACAAAAGCACAAGTTAATTAGGGGTTAGTAGCAGACTAATAAAACACTAGGGGTGGGGGATCATCAATACAACATAGTATTGTCATATTTTGCATGGCAATACTGTATCAGTACAGGAACGTCAAATATCACTTGTATTACGAGTTAAGTATTGTGGGGTCTCTGGTGATTCCCACATCTGTAAAATACGAGGAATGACTTGGAGTAGTGGACGAGGCTGAACAGACACTGATCAGCTGCCTGCATCAGGGCACCTGTCAATCAATGAGGCCACGACCCTACTCAATCATCTAGGTGGATGAATTCCAAAAAACTGGATCCCACTCAGAGTTGTTATGAAAGGGAAAACTATCCATAGTGGCCAAAACAGCTTTTTGCACCAGGCTGTAAATATAATTTTTAAAACCTGTAAAGTTGGACATTTTGTAGTGAGCCTCAAGGGGCACCTAGAAGAACTGCAGTTTTTGCCATTTCTGCATCAGCTTCACTTTTAAGCTCTGGAGGTTGCCCCTTGGTGGTAATGTTGCACACAGGAAATCATTCCTACCTGTTGCCATCAAATTTTATAACTCCTCGCTATGACACCTGGACTATTTTCTATTGCCATTTTGCATTTTGTACTGTTTTACTTTGGAGTTATCCATGTTATATATTGCATTTTTACATAGGTTTATATATTTTAATTTTTTTCTGTCTTTCATATTTATTTATATGTAACTGAGCGTCTCTAACAAAAGTAATTTGTAAAGTAAAAGTAAAAAATTCGGTCCTGCATTAGCATGTCTGTCCACTCCAGAGGGTTAAATATATCACAACTCTACAAAAATTGTTTTTCTGTAAATAAAAGCAATGGTGAAGAAAATAATAGAGTACCGTAATTTATGTGCTAGTAGTGCAACCTTATGTGTAGATGACAAAAAGATTCCTATAAATGGCACAATTTTTAATTTCTTTTCAAACTTTTTCTTTAAAGAAACATCAACGTATCGATGTTGTTACTGCAAGGTATAAAACATTAGCCATTGCAAAAATTTTAGTCTGTGGAACATAGCTGATTTCACTACAGCAATGCCAGCTTTCTCAAATTAAATGGCAACGTGCAGTTCAAGTTAACACAAGAAGGATAATACTTTGGACGTTAATACGAATTTAAACCCTGAATTCTTTGAACAAATCTAGATACTGGTCTTTCAGGTTCTTCACTGAAGTATAAGTAATACCTCCCCTGGTCTGAAAAGTTTGAAAGCACTATTTGTTTATTGCCTTTTCTGAACCACTCTTCACCCCTTGGCCATCCACCTTGAACCCAAAGTACTTCCGATACCGGATTTCCCACTGTCTTTATTTACCAGTCACACAGAGCTACTGCAGCGGCTACCTTCATCACTATCTTCCATGTGTACTTTTTGCTGTTCCATGTGTTTTTCCTGTGTTTGTGTGCATACTTCTTCAGCAGCCTGCAAGGAAGCACTAGAACACTGTGTTCTGCCACCATCAGTTACAGAAGAATTGCAGCCTTGGTGCATAAACTGTGCTATGGTACCAAAAATAAAAGTACCATCAAGTTTTTAGAATTTTGGTATCAAAAATGATCATAAATATCACTTCTTGTGACATCCCCGCTCATGTGATTTGAAATTATGGCATGAAACCAACATTCACTCACAGGGCTACACTCACTCACATTCATTCATTGCTCACATTCACTCACTGAGTGAATGTGAGCAAATCAATGACTTCAATCACTTGCTCAATGAGTGCGGTCCCTTGCAACGAGGGATGGGAATTGAGAACCTGTTCCAGCTGACTAACTGTTACAAATTTTAATGGAATGCAATTAATCGAGTCTAATAAAATCACATGCCTCCAAGCTTATCAATTTCTTTAATCAATGCTGATATGTTTTTTTTTTTGAACGGGTGTGCATTGCAAATAAATTACATCAAAGCATTTGCACACCTCGGTCAAGTGTAACTCTTTTTGGACACAGACAATAAAACAGTCTTGATGGTGAAACCCTGTGTAGGCCTTAGGGCTGGGTGACTGATTGAATGTGAATTAAGTTTTTGGCTTCCAAAGATTATGAAAACAAGATAACTGAGATAAAACAATGACTTTTCCCCCCATTTTCCGATATCCCAGAGTGGAGGTTGCAAGCCAGCAGGGCCAGCAGGGACTGGCAATTGCCCTTGCTTATGTAAACTGAGAAATAAATAGACTGTTTAAGGAAGGGATCCAGTTTGTTTATCCAAAATATTTGTTCCACTGATGCTAGCGGTGGTGCATCCTTGACTAACACCTACAACAAGTCAACAGATAACACCTCACATTAAGAAAAACTGAATAGGGGTGTCACCAGAAATTTAGCAGTTGGTACCAATACCAGTAAAATTACACAATTCTTGATACCACTGTTAAAAAGGCAAAAAATAATATCCCATGAACTTAAACATAAACTCTAAAAACTTCGACATCCAACTGCCTTTCTTATTAACAAGCCAGGCAGAGCTATCCAGTCTTTCCGTATGTAGTTTTTGCTGTACCGTTTGTGGGCATCCTTTTTCTTCTTCGGCATGCAAGGACAGACTAGAACACTTGTAGCCGTATCTGCCTCAGTTGGTTCCAGAAGAATTGCAGCCTTGGATATGTTCGGTAGTACCAACAATTAAGAAACAGCACTGTTTTCCAAATTTTGTACTAATGTACTATAAGTATCAGTTCTGGTGACATCCCTAACACTGAAGTGTATTTGTATGGATCAGCCAACACAGTTAGAGGCTTTCAAAACACTTACTTTAATTATACTAATGAAAAGTTGTACTCATGTCTTTATTCAGAATCCTTAATTTTGTGAAAAAGTATATTTCTTTAGTATTTGTGATTTACCTAAAATACCCAAGTGACTTGAAGTGGGCATAACATAATACAACACTAAGAAATAAGCTCATCTTAAGAAAGAGAAGATACGGTGAGAGAGGATTCACTCATTCACAACAATCAGTCAGAATTATTACTCACAGCAGGGAGGAGAGACTGCATGTTCTGATTGGAGTCTGCTATGGTTGCCAAGTACACTAAATTTCTATGCAGCATCTGTTGATACCTGGGCAGGTGGAGAGTCATCAGTACAGGGGTTGAGTCAATGCGAACTTGGAATAAATGTAACGTGAAAAAAGAGAGGAATACTTTAATAACTTACTGTGAACACTCTGCTGTCTTTCCTTTACTCTGGAAGTCCATTATGTACTGGATCAGCTGGTTGTTTTCGTCGAGTAACTGAAGAGAGGTAAATCACGACATTTACATTACATTTGTGTTATTCATTATATGTCAAACACAATTAGGTGTTCAAACTTAAAGAAAAAAAACTGACTGATACAACAAAACTTTGTTTTTCTAGGTGGTTATTTAAAGTTTTCATTTTTTTAAGGAAGTGAAGCACCATTTGAAGGATATTATTTTGTCAAGCATCATCAAATCTGAAATAACTGTCTCAGGATTAAATCATTCTTTTCAGCATTTCCATTTTATTTGGGACCATATTCATTTATTATACAGACTGGTCACCAACGTTCCCTCTAAGCTGCGCGCTTGCACAATCGCACACTGCTCCCGCGTCCTCCACGTGCAGCAAATCTATGCAGCGCACATTCGCACAGGAAATTTATGCAGCACGCATGCGCACGGGAAAACTATGCAGCGCACATGCAAGTGCGCAGCTTAGAAGGAATGTTGCTGGTCACCATGGATTTATACCTATGAACGGCTTGTCTTTATGCCTTTTAGCTATGGATTAAAAAAACTCAGAGGAAAATAATCATTCATGCTTTCATTGCTAACTCTAATGGTTCACCAGTATACCAGAATTCTGCATTAATCAGATATATTAGTACACTTGATCTGTGGCTAGACATTAGTCAAATTTACTTTGGAAATCTCCTGTAATTTACTATTTTAAAAACTATTAGACTAGTATATGTTTTATTTATTAGCAACAGAGTCCACTTTAAATCTGATGAATTTGCACAAATACAGGTAGGACTCAAAGTGACTTTACAGCTTTATAGCTGCTCAGTTACAATAAAAACATGGTTTCATTTTAATAAACAGACAAATTTAGCATCCCAACTAATCATAAATACTTTACTGTAGAGTGTTAAAAGATCTGAATTATTTACACTCATTAGTTTGATTGATAGTGGCGGGGCGAAAAAATTGATAACAGTATCGCACTACGATATTTTGTGTGTCCATATTGTATCAATACAAGCACACCAAATATCAATATCCCATTATAAAAACTGCAAACACAAATTGAACACTTTAGTTCCAGAATAATACAATTAATATTTTTTCATTATAATCTTTGAATACTTTCTAATTCTTCAGCTGCTGAAGGGGCTGCATGAGCTGTACTGTTCAAAATACATGTAATGATGCAATACACCGCATGTTTGTATTCAATTAAGGTGGACAAGATTATAATACAAACAGTTATTTTTGTGTCTCATTTTATGAGAAGTTTCAGTTATACTGTTGGTCAGTCGGTCTGCTAGACAATCTTGTTTTGCAGCAATATGCAGCGAGTGGTTTACACATTCGCCTTACAAGCAAAAGGTCCCTGGTTCGTTTCCAGGTGGGAACACAAGCCCCCCCCTCGCCACCGAAGGTTGCGTCAGGAAGGGCATCCGGCGGAAATCCTCTGCCAAATTACCGATGCGGATTAATCCACAGTGGCGAGCCCTTGGGGAGAATACAAGGGAGCAGCCGAAGGTACATATCGAGCAGGCATAACATTGCGACCACCTGCCTAATACTGTGTTGGTCCCCCTTTTGCTTCAAAAACAGTCATGACTCCACCGGTTCACCACTGTTCCTTCCTTGAACCATGTTTAACAGAAACTGAGCACTGCAGACTTGGAACACCCCACAAGAGCTGCAGCTTGGGACAGAGTCATCTAAATATTCCAATTTGGCCCTTGTCAAACTCGACCAAATCCTTGAGCTTGCCCATTTTTCATGCTTCTAACGAATCAACTTTAAGGCCAAACTGTTCACTTGTTGCCAGGTGCAATGATGAAGAGATATTCAACATTATTTACTTCACCTGTCAGTGGTCATAATGTCATGCCATGTGTAAACGACTGGAGCGAGGGGAACAGGCTGACAACTTCATCTAATTAGATAAAACAGATACTGAAAAAGTTTAACCATGGGGACATGATTTGCTGTTGAAAAAAGGTAGTAAAAGCAATATATTTATGGCAATACTCAGCATATTGGAAAGTGTTTAAAATCGCAATAATATTGTATCACAAGTTAAATATCACTTTATCACCATACCCTGGGGTCTCTGGCGAGTCCAACCTCTAAAGATTGATAGTATAATTTATATTTGAACTGGCTCTTTATATACTAAAGACTGCTGACCCCTGCTTTAGATGATGCTTGAGGCCTCGTAGTCAACACAATGCTAAAATAATTTAACTTATCTCGTGTGATTATAATTAATAATAACACACCAACCTCGAAATATACACCAAAATCAAGTGTCACTGAAACTTTACAAAAAAAAAATCACCCCAAGTGAAACACTGATTGTGTACTAGGCGACAACCAAAAAATATTCTAATACAGCAAAGAGACTGAATCAACTGGCATGATAAGTAATTTGCCTGCTGATGGTTATTCTGCCCTAATTTGAAAACAGGGAGGGGGGCGGATTTGTAAAATGTGAGTGAGCCTTTCTAGCCAACAAAAGACGCGTCTCGCTAGCTAGCTGTCCTTTGCTAACAAAACCGCAGGCCTCCGTGAACCTGAAACACAATCATATGTTAGTCCGATAAATCGAGCTGAGCCTCGCAGTCTACACGTGGCACCCTGTTCACACGGAGGTTCATATTCACCGCGCTTTGACCCTCTAACATTGTTCCCGAGCCGCTCACAGTTGGGACTCGGATGCTACATTGATTATGTGGACGGTTAGCCGCGTTTGATGCCACAGCCTCCATTCTGCGACGCGCTTAAAAAAAGATGAATTACCTTTTGTATTCCAGCGGGTGTTATATCACCCTTCCCACGCTGCCTGTGAGGTGCGAACGCCACCGACATGGTGATACTACACAAAATGAACGTGAACTACAGCATAAAAGTCAAAAGTAGCTAACGCACTGCACAAATCGGTAGAACTCAGATCAAGCACTTCAGAATACGATGCAATTTTCGTAATGCGGCGGTCCGTTTTGGGGGACGGTGCAGAACGTTTAAACACATAGTTCACAATTGCTGCTATTTGTGATCACACAATAGTCATTGGTGTTGAAATTAAAACAATATAGATGATCATATATATAAAAAGTGTATTTATATACTTGAAATGGCGCATATTTTGGCCTAATCGAATTAGAATTTTACCCATTTCTCATAAAGTGGAACAGTCTAGAGCTAGACCACAAGGCCACAGGATATAAAGTGTTAAAAAATAGGAAAATAGTCGGAATATCAGTACGTATCTGTTAGAAATATTAAAATCGTTGAGATTTCAGCAGTAGTAGGTAATATCAGTCTAGGTTTTATGCTTTTATGATCATTTTATTGCATTCACACTCCCTTAATTTAAAAAGCGAATGAAATTTGATGTTAAAATACCTAACATACATGCAGTGCAACGTTCTATTTTTAGATAGCTGTTTTGCTGAAAAAAAAATCTGATTATGCGGAGTATTTTGTTTTTTAATCACAACTTTCCTCTGGGTGGACTTTTGGTATCGCCTCAGTTCAGAGGTCGTGCGCAGGCGCTGTTTTCAACACACGGAGTGAGTGGCTTGTGGCTAACAAGCTGAATCATTTGTAGGCTTTTCTCTGTTTTCTCTGCAATAATACGCGTCTTGCAGCGCAATGGCGGCAAGATATGACAGAGCTATTACTGTCTTTTCTCCCGATGGTCATCTCTTTCAAGTAGAGTATGCACAGGAAGCGGTAAAGAAAGGTTCCACAGCGGTAAGTCTTTAAATGAAACTAATGCTGAAGCTAACACTAGCAACATGGATGTAGCTGGGCTTGAAACGTCAGTTAGCCTCCCAAGTTTCCCTGTGTGTATTCAGTAATTTAATTGTTCAGCACTTTGCTATAGCTGAAGATTGTGATGTGATCTTAGTAGCTTGTTGGCTTGCGAATATGCAAGTCCTGCTTTCACTGCCGGAAATTTGAGAGAAAAGGCAGTCAGCGTTAGCAGGCATTTTGTCGCTGTGTCACTCTCTCGCTACTTTCAGTTTCGCTGTGTTGCTGCAGCACTTCAACAACCAGCGTTTAGTTTTTACCTGGTGTGGAAAATTGACTTTTGCTTAATTTTCCTCTCTAAGCCGCCGCGAAGAACTGTGTAGGCTTAACTGTGTGCGATAATGTCTTTTTTATTAGAAGTGGGTATCACCAGAGACCCTACGATACGATGTTATTACAATATTTAACTTGTGTTACATTATTGCGATTTTAAACATTTTACTTTATGCTGAGTATGCAATAAAAATGCTTCGATTATATTGCGATTTACCACCTTTCAATTCCAATTGCAAATTATGTTCTCTAAGGTGGAGTTTGCCAATATCTATTTTATCTAATAAGATGAACTTCTCTGTCTGTTCCTCTCACTTCAGTCATTTTAATTGCTGCAAACGAGATTGTCAGACAGACTGACCAAAGCTATAACACTAAGCCTCTCATAAATGGCAAAAAAACTGTTTGTATTACATTCTCATCCAACTTTACTGAATGCAAACGTGTATATAATGTACCATTATATGTATTTTGAACAGTGCGGCTTGTACAACAAACGCCATGCAGCCCCTTCAGCAACTGAAGAATTTGAAAATATGCATAGATTCCCTAGGTGAACTGAAAAAAATGTTGTTACCATAGTACTAACATGTTCTATATTTATTCGCGATTTTTATAATAGGTAATCAATATTTAGTATGCCTGTATCGATGCTGTATCGCCAGGCAAAATATTGCAATACAATACTGTATTGATTTCTTCCCAGTTTACAAACTAAAACTACAGGTTGCAGCTCACTTGGTTTCAGATTACTGCTGTGACTTACTGGCTTTCAGCATCCTTAACTTTGACTTAAATCAGGGGTTGGCAACTTTACTATCAAAAGAGCCACTTTGAAGCAATTTTTAGCCCACAAAACATATTTGCACCCTGTAATGCCTTTTTATATAAGCTTTGGATTATATGTTTTTGGGGTTTATCTTAATTTTTTTCCCAAATGTAGGATAATTAAAGTATATCCTCTGATATCAGTTTTCAACATCCTTCACCCAGTACATCCACTATCCCTCCTCTGCACATGTCCAGAACAACTCAAACTTTCCTCGCTGACTTTTGCTCAACCTAAGGATTTTTAATCCTGTCCATCCTGGCCACTCCCAGTAAAAATTTCAGCCTCTTCAATTCTGCCACCCCCAGCTCTGCCTCCTGTTTTTTTGTCAGTGCGACCATCTCCAAACTATATATCATAGCGGGCCTCACTACCGTCTTGTAAACCTTCTCTTTCACTCTCACTGCTATCCTTCTGTCACAAAACATACCTGGTGGCCTATTAAGCAAGGTTATTATAATTAAGTAAAATGAAACTTAAAAACTAGAATTACATGAGAAAAATAATTTTAGTTCACTGAAATAAAAATTAAAACTAGACTTTTGGGAAAATCAGAACTAACTAAATTACATTGTGGGCTTGGGACACTAACTAAAATAAAATAAAAACCTGCAGGTAATGTCCTTAGTTCTCGTCTTTGTCAGTTGGAATAAATTTGGTCAGACAGCTTGTCTGATGAGGCTTTGGTGAATCTGTTTGAGAACCAGGGTGTCTGCATGATTGTGACTTATCTGCCTTCTCAAAGTGTTGTATTCATATTGTAATTTCTGATCTGAACATCTTAAATCTTCCCCTGACATTTACCATCCATATTATAATAGTTCTGCTGTTAAGTATAAATTGGTATATTAACCTTACTAATATAAATAATTAAATCTTTTATGCAATGTGACTACTTTTTGGTGGACTATTTAGGATTAGTTAGCACTTTAACGTTGCATTGTAATCACAAAACCATGATTTTGTGGTATTTGTGTAGTGTAGTGGTTTACTTATTCGCCTTAAAGCGGAAGGTCCCTCATTCCACATGTGGACACAAGCCCCTCTTACCATGGAGAGTTGCATCAGGAAGGGCATCCAGTGTAAAACCTCTGCTAATTTACTAATGTGGATTATTCCGCTGTGGTGACCCCTTAGGGAGAATACAGGGGAGCAGCAGAAGTTGCAGTTTTATGAAACTATAGAACTAATAACTGAAATTGTTATTTGGTTATATATGAGCATGTATATAAGCCCAAAAAAGTAGCCTAATAGTTTAACTATTAAAAAAAGGAGACAAAAACAAAAAAGTTTTTGATTTGGACTAAATTAAGCACGAGCGCACACGTAATCTGTCCATACACTGTTAAATTCTTTGTTTTCCTATGCAACTTTCTCTTTTTGTGGATTTGGAATCTATAGCTAGGGGGAATAAAGTTGAGCCATCTATTTATATATGTGAATGCATGCCACCGCAATTGAGGTTCAGCAGAATTAAGAGGATATTTTTCATATTCATCTAGCTTTTTTGTCAAAGGTATGGGGAGCCGCTGGAGCTGGGTAAAAGAGCTGCAGGTTTGAGTTCCCTGACTTAGATAGACAGATGGTAGTGGTAGGGGAAAAATCGATACAGTATCATGATATTTTGCGTGGCAATATTGTGTCGATAAAGGCATACCAAATATTAATATCCTATTATAAAAATTTCAAATGCAAATTGAATATTTTAATCTATGCATATTATCAAATTCTTCAATTGCTGAAGGGGCTGCATAACTTCTGTTGTACAAGCTGCACAATTCAAAATACATATAATGGTACACTATACCACACAGTTGCATTCAGTTAAGTTGGATGAGAATGTAATACAAACAGTTTCTTTGCCATTTGCGTTGGTTGGTCTGTTTGCTTTTTTGCAACAATAAAAATGACTGAAGTGAGAGGAGCAGACAGAGAAGTTTGTTATTAGATAACATATTTGACAAAGTTTACCTTTTACCTACCTATAATTTGCTATTGGAAAAAAAGGTGTTAAATTGCAATGTAATCGCAGCATATTTTTTGGTAATACTCAGCATATCGCAGAATATTTAAAATGGCAATAATTACATATCAAAACTTAAGTATTGTGATAATATTGTATCTCAGAGTCTCTGGTGATTCCCACCTCTAATAGAAAGATATTTGGTTCGTCGCCCTAGGGGAAATTTAGGTGTCTAGCAGTTCACATATACATCTAAAAATCAAAAATACAAATAAAATATACCAAAAATGTACATAAAATATATAATTACCAACTATTTTAATATAAAATAAAATGAAATACCGCAACAAAAATTTGACCCAAAGTACAGCAAATACATTAGAATAGAACAGATACATTAAAGTAGTCAAAAACATGTAGCACAATAATTGCAGTCGGATGCTTGGTGGTTAGATAGATAAAAAGCAACATATACAAAGGAGATTACTGATTTAGTCCAGGCCAGCTGCTTCTGGCTTGGCTGAGGCAAAACAGTTAAAAAGTCTAATAGCACTTGGCAGGAAGGATCTCCTATAACGTTCTGTCCTACAGCATGACTAAATGAGTCTGTTGCTGAAACTACTTTCCCACTTGTTCAGTGTAGCACTTCAACCAGCATGTCAGAATTTTAGGCCAGCTGTGCTTTGTACAGATTAGGGATATTGCCAAGGTTAGACCTATACTTTCAAATAATACTACTAAAAAACTTATCCACACCCTTATTTCATCCAGGTTTGAGTATTTGTACTCATTGTATACATGTCTAAATAATGCAGCAGTTTCCCATTTACAGTCAGTACAAAACATGACAGCAAGACCCTTCACAAGCACCCACTGGAGGGAACATGTCACTCCAGTCCTTGCAGAATTACACTGGCTTCCCATTAACTACAAAATCCAATTTAAGAGTTTATTGATTACTTAAAAATAACTACATGGCATGGCTTCACTTTATATCTCAGAACTTTAAACACTGTATACTGCCCCCAAATCCCTCAGATCAGAGAATCGGTTACTCCAACAGGTCCCACAATCCAGGCTTAAAACAAAAGTCGATCATTCTTTCACTGTTTTAGCTCAAACACTGTGAAACAAACTTCCTCTCACAAACTTCCTCTCACCATTACATCAGCACAGTCAGTTCAGAAGTTCAGTTAAGAAAACTTTAAAAAACCCACCTGTATAGACTGGCCTTCATATAATAATGTACCTTTGGCTGCTCCCTGGTATTCTTCCCAGAGGGTCACCACAGTGGATTAATCCACATCCATAATTTGGCAGAGGTTTTTTGCTGGATACGCTTCCCTATGCAACCCTCCATGGTGAGAGGGATAGACTGGCTTTCATATCATATTTGATAGTATTTTAAAAATGTTTACTCTTGCTTTCTTGTATTGTTTGGATTTTTTAAATTTTTCTCTTTAAAATTTTTTTGTTTTTAGAAAGTTTTAATGCTACTTTTTTGTCTTTTATATCTTGCTTGTTTGCATTCGTCGTTTTTTCATTCTTTTTATGTATTTTTCAATGTATTAATGGTGCTGTTTTTGAGGGGAAATTCTGTGAAGCACTTTGTAAGTTTGGTTTAGAAAGGTGCTATAGAATTATTATATTATTATTATTATTATTTTTTATAGGACATTGAGGAAGAATGAACATTCATCAAACCGACCTGCCTGATTTATTAACTGAATGGAGTAACCTTGTAGGGGGCACTGTTGAGGCTATTTGGATTCACAAAACTTGTTCTGCGTAAAAACTGTTCATTGACTTTTGTGGGAAAGTATGGCCTGAACTGTATGTGCCCTGAGTTTCAATTTGGGAAAATAATTTTTCTGGTGACCTCCTAATTGAAATAGGTTCTCACTCTCTGTAGTCAGCTAATTTAGTTTTAGTTATTTGCTGCACATATCAATTGCTAGCCCATTGAAGAAAATTAATATTGTGTTTAATTTTTTTAATGTGCAGGTGGGAATCAGAGGAAAAGACATTGTTGTCCTTGGTGTGGAGAAGAAATCTGTAGCGAAGTTGCAGGAGGAAAGGACTGTCCGTAAAATATGTGCACTGGATGAGCATGTCTGCATGGCATTTGCAGGTACCCTAGATAATACTTTTCTTTTTTAATATCTGAATAATATATTCATTATTTAACATGTCATGGTAGAAGACAGCAATGTCACGTATTAGTACTTTTAAATTTGTTGTTGTAGTTTACTCATATGTTGAATGACCGTTTAACCTCTTTCAATGTTTTAAAGGTCTGACAGCAGATGCCCGTATTGTGATAAACAGAGCTCGTGTTGAGTGCCAGAGCCACAGGCTAACAGTTGAGGACCCAGTCACAGTGGAATACATCACACGCTACATAGCTACACTGAAACAGGTATGTACCCTTCTGATTAATTTATTATTAGCTTTACCAAGGAGGTAAAGTTTTTGCTAGTGCTGGTTTGTTTGTCTGTGTGCAGTATAACTCAAAATGTTATGAATGGATTTTAATGATATTTTTAAAGGGTTTGGGTGGGGTACAAGTAGCAAACAATTACATTTTCGAAGTCCAGATCCAGGAATTGTTAAAATGACTGTTTCACCATTGTTGGGGAAGGTAATCCTGGCCTTGGCAGTGGTTTGTGCTCCCTGAGTGCTTCTAGTTAACCATCAGGCATCTGAAAGCGGTCACATTCAGTGGGCAGTGATGTTTTCTGCTTGTTGCTCTACACCCTGATTACTGGCTGTTTTATTTTCATTAAAGATGAATGAATAAGCAGTCAAATTTGTATCTTGGACATTGTTGCAGCGCTATACTCAAAGCAATGGACGCAGGCCATTTGGCATCTCTGCGTTAATTGTTGGCTTTGACTACGATGGAACTCCCAGGCTGTATCAAACAGACCCATCAGGAACATACCATGCCTGGAAGGTCAGTAAGTTTTCTCTATGTACATTGCATAGGTTTCTTGTATGATTGTGAAATGACCAAAACAAACCATGTTGTCTTATTTTTGAAAAAACATCAGGCGAATGCGATTGGCCGTAGCGCAAAAACTGTGAGAGAGTTCCTGGAGAAGAATTACACAGATGAAGCCATTGCTGGAGATAATGAGGCAATCAAGTTGGCTATCAAAGCTTTGCTTGAGGTGAGGTTATATTTAGTTTCTGCATTTACATGTTTGACCTTGGACACTTTATCTGCTAATTTCTTTACAATAGAATTACCTCACTAACATACAAATGGTTTCTAATGGCCTAAAAAACATGTTTGAAAATTAGTCACTGCAATTGTATTTACATCTACCATGGTGTAAACTTCCAACAGTCATAGTTTAATCAAAGAGCATTAACTATGGCCAGATACACCATGAGTGATTTGCTTATCTGTTTAACATTACACTCTGTGTAAAGCTTTTATTTTAAAAAAATTATTGAATTGGTCACAGTATTCACTTTTTTCTTTTATTCACAGGTTGTCCAGTCAGGGGGCAAAAATATTGAACTTGCTGTTATCAGACGAAATCAGCCACTGAAGGTAATCTGAGGCAAATTCCACTTTTGTTTCATTTTCTACAAGTTGATGTAAGGGCTAATAATTGTGTATTTTGTTCTTTGTAGATTTTGGAATCCAAGGAAATTGAGTCCCTGGTGGCTGAGATTGAAAAGGAAAAAGAGGAAGAGGCAGAGAAGAAGAAGCAGAAGAAAGCCACATAAGGCATTTACAGAAAATGTTGTCTCTATTGCACTTGGTTGACAATATCGTACTTTGGTTCCAAATTTAGTAAGTTTCAGAAGGTTTAATCATTTATTTCATTGTTAAGAACTGAACCATAATTTGAAATTAGCTGATGTTGCTGACATGTTTTTCATACATTTGAGACGTTATTCCTATTGCAGAGAATTGCAAAATTCTTATTCTCTTCAACCGTTTAGCTGACTGATGTGTAAGCACACACTCAGATCTCAGGTTAGGGTTTAGATCTTTAACTATGCTCACATTTTTTATCATTCATTAAAAACTGATGCTGATGAATCCTCGATGTTGACAAACTATGTGATATTCGGAACCTTAATGAAACTAAATGCTCAATAAAAGCTGACTTGTTTGTACAATTTCTACAAAACTATTTTCAGTCTGTTATACCAGATGGCTTTACCAGATGGTATTACCATTGTATAAAATTGTTGTTACCAGTGACACTACTAGTAACAATGAAATGTTTCTTCAAGATGAGTTTAGAGAGACTTTAAAAAGAGCTTAAAGATTCCTCCCTCTCTTGATTGATTATTCTACTGCAAAGCAAGTAGTGCGACAAAGATAACTACAGTTTGAAATGCCACTAGCAGAAGTGAAGCGTGTGGCTATAAAGTGTAGCGTTTTTCATTTATCAGCATTCTGTTGCACAGACCTAAAAATGGGGTGGGTGTAGGGGGGCTGGAAGCTTGCATTGCTTTATAAAGTGCTCACCTTTCCCTCAGTCATTTAAAACGAATTAGTGATGAGTGAATGAAGTGTCTAATGGTGGCCCAACGAGACCCTCTTTTTTGCCTCTCCTTTTTTATTTCTCCCTAAATTCGCTTATCAAGCAACCACTGCTCTGAATTCTCAACGACACAATTATGGCCGGCGGTGTGGTAGGGCTGCTTAATGGGATCCTGGCCTCAGACCCCAGTGGGAACTTTCAGTGACTTTAATCTGGAGCCCTTTGAAAAGTTGTACCGTGCTGTGCTGAAGAGCCCCGGGGGGTTCCCTCTGACTCTTACCAAAGACATAATGGTGAATGGTAAAGTCCTTCATTTAGAGTCATCTCCCCAAGCCAGGATTTCCTGAGTGGCTGCCCTGCTGCCTTGACTAGAGCAATTGCACTTTGTCTTGTTTGTGAGTCTTTACAGGTTCGTATTTAGGCTCATGTCAGAGATCAATTAATACTCTGATCTTGGTTCCCATACAATATTTTATCAAATCCTAGGACTATAAAAATAATGGGGTTTGCGTAACCCATGCTCAGTCATTTCGTCCATATACTAATTGCTTTCACTAATGCATTTCAAGTTGGAATTTAATTTTACTTTGCTGTCGCAGCCATTAATTTGCTGGTGTTCATACTGTGGACAGAGGTGCTAAATCAGCTGAGTGACAGTCTATAGGTGCAGTATATCCTGGGTAATCCTCTTGGTTATCTAATTCATCCTGTCAATAAGGCAAATGCAGCTTATTCTTTGCTACGACTCCTAGTCATTTGAACTGCTTGTGGGAAGAGTTTACTTTCTTTTTTTCTTTTTGCTGGCATTGTTGTTGCCCATAATCAGTGCTACTGTGCCTCAGGAAAAAGTCCATCTCTCTCATCGCTGGCTGCTACTCATCATTAATGCAGAAAATAATGGCTTCACCAGAGGTCATTGACGGAGGAACGAGGCCCGAGGACACGTGCTCTCCAAGCAAGAATGCACACTGCTGCAGGCTGTCCAAAGTGCATTATTTGTATGCGTGCCTACTCACACAGCTTACAGGCCAATTGCACATACACGATGTATTACTGTGAACACGTAACAGATCTTTTTATTAAAAAAATAATCCTCGTATCGCTTTATCGCTTCATCTGCTATGCACATACATTTAAAGCACCATGCATGCTTATGCTGTAGATAATTTTAAACAACTGGGTAAAAAACAATACCACTTTTATATTGATTAAGTATTTGGATGTATCTTGCATCAGTAGTCTGTACCTTCTCCAGTGATATCCAATATTATCCTCTCTAGCTGATTTTCAAGTCACAGGCAGATTTCACTTTAAGTGTCTACGCTTTTGTCATTCTGATGTTCCACCCTCTGGCTATATTTCAAAGGCACCTCCTGGGATATTTAAAATTTGCCAGTGCTAAATGTCCTTAGGTCCAAATAAGGTAACAGCTTCAAGGGTAGAAGCACACAGACACTTGCATCCTTGGGGAACTAAGGTTACATTAGCCCTTTAAAGACTGTCTCCCTTCTTCTGCTGAATTAATCAACATGTTAGCAGCTTCTCTACCAGCAGAGCGCAGTGTTGCATAAAAGCAGTTTCCATCATATCGCTTACACTTTCTCTCAGTTTTTGTTCTACAGATTGACAGTATGACTCCTCTAGCTAGCAGTGAGCAGAATCTACTGGCCACTGACATGTCTCTGTACTTCAGCACACAGCCACAAAGACTCTGAACAATTGAATCCATCGAGGGAGAGTTGTTTTGCTTAAAATTGTCAGATGAAAAAGCAACATTGCTTGTGTCCTCAAGCAATGGCCAAGCTGTCAAAGTGTGTTGGGTCATAAAAGGCTATGCTCTCAACACTGTCCCTTTTCTGCATGTCACATGTCGACAGTTACACACAGACACATTATTTCTGTATAGCAGATTGGCCTGCCTCCACTAATGCCCACAGGGCTCTGCATCAGTATGAAGTAAAGTTCGGGCATATTGGTGTACTGGCTTACATATCCATAAGTTATCCAAAAATGTTTTCTTTTAATGTTCTCTTTTAACTTCTAGCTCCAGGGATATATTTTGAATATCATTCTATTATCTCTTATCACACATCTTATCTTTTCTGTCCTTAAAGCTCTTTCCCCTCTCTTTCTCTCTCACACTCTCACTCTCTCACACACATGCACATCACACATTGATTTTTAGCTGTTATCTTCTGGAGCACACCCTCCACTCTCATCATAGCAAAGAGCAACATATACAGTTGAGTAACAGATACTACCATCATCCTTAGTTGTCTTTACCTTTGTATTCTTTGAAAGGTGCTGGGATACTAACAGTTTGTGTGAAAAGACTAAAGGCATGGTTTTAAGTTACCCCTCAAGAGTCACCTGTCAGTGGTTTTGTTTCACAGAAGAATACAAGTGCATCCTTCTCTAATTGAAAGTAGACACCACTGGGCAGGAAGGAAAGGGAAACGGAGAGAACAGGAGAGATGAGCAGGGCTTGAGTGAAATGAGGGGGAGAGGCAAAAAGGAGCAGACAGAGCTAAAATAAACAATTCCCAGGATGCTGCAGGCCAAAAGCAAATGGCCCTGGGGCTTTATGGCCTCTCAGGGCCGTGGCAGAAGCCAGTCACACACATCACATAGCATTACTCGGGATGGGGTTACAGGAAAATGTCAGCCAACGCATAAGGAGGAACCATCGGCCCATAGGATAATTTGATTGCCTGAGGGAGGTGCAATCTTGCATTCCCACGATTCCTCTCTTTCCACCCACACCCTCTTTTCATTGTATTTTTGAATCCATTTTTCTTTCTCAGTTCTTTAATGTTTTCAATTCTGTTGTTTGCCCTGGTAGCCACATAAATTTACAAACATCCTGTTTTATTGTAAATGGAGGCTACTTCTGGGTTTCTGCATTGGGTTGCTACAATATGTTTGCTGTGAAGGCTCTTCTATCCTCATGGAAATTTTATGGACCATTGGTTTGTAGTGTGGCCTCTCATATCTTGATTTACGGCCTGATTTTTGTCAAAATACTCTCCCCGCCTATCTTTGTACACCCTATCAATGATGGGGGTACATGTTGCGTCTCTGGTCATGGAGCAATTCTTGTCCCTTCCAGTCTTGCTCCTGTAGCAGATGTGGTCAAGACATTAATGTGGAAATATGAAATGAGTCACTGCATATTGTATATCTAAAGCAGATGGTTATGGTTTACAATCATCTGTTTTGCATAGTCTCTATTATGCAAATGTTCTACCTTTTTTCTGTATAGTTCTTAGAGCACAAAAATGTTGTGTGTTAGTGCATGAACATGCAGCTGCATATATGCGCGTGCATATATGCACGCAGAGAGAAGGATGGAGGGAGAAAAAGAAAGAGACAGCGAGAGAGTTCAGCACAGATATCTGAGTGCGTCTGACAGAGAGGACAGCCCTGGAGGCAGGTCCCAGCCCTTCAGCACCAAAAATGACACATGACTGCTTTGACTTTTGTCATCCCCTGTCTCCCTACGCCCCCGAACCCAAGCCTCCAACAAACACTGAGGCTAGTGTAGATACACAAACTCAAAGACACACAGTCACACACTGTATACTGCTTAGATTACATTATCTTTATCCCCAGGACATGAGCCCTCCTTGTTGGATGACATTTGGGCTTGTGCAGCACTAAGGTTACCTTTCTTTGCCCCTGAGTTAAAGATGCCTGTCTGCAGCATGCATTTGAAATGAAGGACGGGAAAAAAATCAGATGAGAAAGATTTCCAAAAGCACTTTGATCAGAGGCATCAACAGTCACGCACAAACTTGTTAAGCAGTATGTAAATTTGGGCTGATACTGAATAAAGTTGCCAGAATGGCATGAATCCATTGTGCTGCGATGATCAAAATAAAAGAGGGCTTCATACGCTGGAGGGCAAGAAAGTCACAGACATGAAGGTTTTTTTCCTTCCTCTTTTTTTCTACAAAGGGGCTGATGGGATGCAGAGAGGAGAGAAGAAGGGGAGGGAAATGAAAGATAGGGGAAAGCCTGGAAGGATCTCAATCTAAATTAGCCGAGTAGAAGGAAGACTGTGCTGAGTGAGACATATAATTAAAACCAAAGTGATGAAAACATCAGCACTCATTCAGTCACCCGCCAGATGAATTTCTGAAATTACTACTAGGATGATCTGAAGATGTTTCAAAGCTAAAGGTAAATCTCACCTTTCTTAAAAACACACCAATCTCCCATTTACTCTTTACTGGACTCTCTCCACTCTCCGTTTCTTTCTGCCGCCCTTGTTCCTTTTTTCTCTCCAAGTGACACTCTGAGATGAATAGATGCTGTCACTGAGACTCTTGTAGCCTGTCATTTTTAAAACAAACAGTTAGCAGAAGGATCACTTTCACAGGAAACCTCCCAGTCTCAGATGAGGTTATCAGCTTTAGGTTCTTGGGTTCTGTCTGTGTGGGAACACCCACCCTGTGATTGAAGTAAGGAATATGACCTCACACAGGGACCAGTTTCATGCCTCATTATACCATAGGCTGTTCACCATTCAAACTCATTGTACAAAGTACTCCTGTGAATAATTAAATTCATAAGATGATTTTAGTACCAGTGATAGTACTGTCCTGCATTTTGTTCTTTATGCTTTATTTATTCTGGCAGCCTGTATCTGTAACCAAATATCTCTGGCAGTCAGAGAGGAAGCATTTGCACTGAGAACCCTTTCTCTCCCTCTAGTATAGTGCACCTCCAGTAAATAAGTCCTCCAGACAAGAAATGTCCCTGCACTAAAAAGGCCCCTCAAAAAACAAGCCTGACTTTTGTGAGAAAAAAAAGATCTGCCCCCTCAGGTGTGTTCCCTCTCACTCCTCCTCTCTGCACCTGCACTGAGTTTCTCAATGCCTCTGTGTGTCTCTCCACACAATGGAGACAGTGCATAGCCTCTGGCGCCTCTCTCCAGCTGAGAGCCACCTCTCTCCAGAGGACAGGAGAGGAAAACTGCCAGCACTAACAACTGATCCCGGCAGATAAAGGAGCAGATAAGCGAGGAGAGAGTGCCTTGGACAATACTTGCCTCACCCTGGTCGTCAGTACTGCTTTCCTGAGTTCTGAGATGATAAACTGTTAGGGAAAAATCCTGCCAATGATGAGGAGGTTGCGCTCATAGAACACCAACAGATGACCAATCATTTTGCAACTGCACTTGTTCTTGAATCATGTTATGTGAATTTTTTTTCTGTTTCTAAATATTTCTTAGTTCGCCTGCAACATGCTTCCACTTTACACAGATGTTTTATACAGTACAGCATTTGGAAAACCCCTTGACACTGATTCAATTTGTGACCTAAACCATATCCATCACCATCAATTGCATCAGGTCAGCCAGGAACACTGGGTTGTTTAGGCCTTTGTTAATGCGCTGTAATGTAGTAGTGCCAGGCCAGATGACCCAGCACCAGATCAGTATAACACTCACGCTCCTAAGGGCAGCTGACTGGAACAGCAGTTAGGCGAGACAGCCATCACAGGTCGCCCAGGCCACAGCTGGGGAAGCCCTAGGCCAAAGTGTTGATCTGAAGTGATTAAGTGTACATCCAGCTGCATGGAGGAATAATGCATTGAAATAGTGTTAGACCTAAAGATGTGCAAACCCATTTCTCTAATTTGTGTCACTTATCCATTCCAGTGTGTGTGGTCTATAAGAACCAAACTCCTGGTATTTGTCCTGAGAAAGACCTTGATAAGAATGGGGTCTGAGTGAGAGTGCTTATTTTATTCTCTTCCATGCTGCTGCAGGCTATGGCTATATTAATGCAATGGCAGGGATCTTTGAAGTTGTGACTTTACGAGACAAAAGCTAATTTCCTTTCCTTTGTTCATTATCGAGAGAGACTTCCAGCCGGGCGGAAAGCATGCTGTGCTAATTATTCCATTCATGAGTCGTCTCTAAAGTATGTAATGGATTTCACTGGGCTTTTCACAGGTAAGCAGGGTGATGTGGCAAACACACATCTGTCAACATGCTGGTTTTGAGTGATTATACCTATTATGTTTTTTTTAAAATCCTCACAGCATAAAGATGAATAAATCTTCAAAAACAGCACTTACTGTACGCAAAATTAAATGATTTAAAGAAGAATAGACCTGTAGGTTTAGGTTTCCAGGTTGCAAGTTGGTTATAAGTGAACTTTAAAGCAGGGCTGACGCATTGCCACACTTCCTGTAAATGTCTCAACAAATATATTCTCTGCAGACTTATACAGCCAAAACCACTTTGCAACTCATTAAGATCTGAACCCAATTTCACAAATGAGTTACAGAGTTTGTAGGGCCAAGTTAGACATGTGACATAATGGGATTTCCATCTTTCCCTGAAACACAACTTGGCAGAGCATGAAGGGAAATGCTTCATTTCACATTCCATCTTTGCTGTGTACCAGGATGCCACCCACAACACCTGAGCACTCCCAATCAGCAAGATGTGTGTGTCTTGTCATTGATGTACGGTGTGTATCCTGCCACCCAGAGTCAGATCAGACAGCAACAAAAAAGAGAGGTGTAGAGTGGTGATACAAGTGAAGCCATATACCTCCTCCACTGCTGCCTGACACCCCTCCTCTTCCTCCTCCTCTCTCCCCCGTTTTGTTTGTGCTCATTTCATTCCGTGTGCAGCCTCCTGGCAGGCAGGTCAAGGTTTACCCTCGCACCACACACCATTTCCCTCACATGGTGCCTGAGGGTGGAACACTAGAGGCCTGAGGCAAGGGCAAGCCAAACAGCTCGCACAACATAGCCGCCATCACCACCTCTAACCATATGGATAGGAGGACAGAAATACTGAGCTCAGAATCGCATCGTTGGATCTTTGTCTTTCTTTCCCCCTTTCTTTCACCACTTATGTGTGTTATTCTTTATTTCTTTATTGCCCTTTATCTTATTGTATATTATTGATTTCTGTCAGTAGTAAGGTATATGTCTATTAACCGACAGATTTAATAGAGCGAAAATAGAAAGCTACTCATTTGTTCCCCCCGTAGTGTTAGTGTTCATTTTGAGAGTCTGATACTAACCGTGGCTAGAAGCTAGTGCTGGATTTTTAGCTGTAAATGGAAAACGCCTGTGGGCTTTTCATTTTCTGGGCCCAGACGTTCCCTTCATGGTGTCGGAGCCCTTGTGTTCACAGAGTTCATGTTTTGCTGCAGGGCTTTTTTTTTCTTTTTTTTTTTATTTTGTTTTATCTCATAGCTTAGACTAGCAGGGCTTTAACTCCCAGAGGACTCCTGCGTAGCAACAGCAGAGATCAACAAAGTAAGTTTGTTTATGTTGGCTGTGTCCGCATGTTGTCGACTTATACATTTCTCAGTCTCCATTTCCTGCCTCTCCTTGCCCCAGGGGAAAGGAGCCCTCTAATTGGATCTTGTTCTAATTGAGCCTAATACTGGAGCTAACCGGAGTTGGGCCCTGTGGCTAATGAGGAGCTGAATCAAAACTAAGCAGTAAAACTTTGACTGTGCATGTGTG
Source organism: Etroplus canarensis (assembly GCA_015106775.1). NCBI lineage: Eukaryota > Metazoa > Chordata > Actinopteri > Cichliformes > Cichlidae > Etroplus > Etroplus canarensis. The sequence continues at coordinate 14,831 of VUQH01054882.1, read as the reverse complement.
TGTGTGTGTGTATGTATGCCTGCATTTTTGTCCTACAGTCTATCACGAAAGCACCATTTTGGTTTAAGAGGACCTCTTTTAAAACTCTGTTTAACACATCTATGTTTTTAGAAGGGAGAAGTTATTAGTATGTATCATAGATGGAGCTACAATACTTTCCATTATTTTTTGTGGTTGTAACACAAATTGAAGAGCACTAATTCAGTTACAAATTCACAGTGATGTTTAGAAGGCAGCAATTCTCCAATCTAGGGGGCACATTGAAGTTGCCACCTACAAGCAAAAACAGGTATAAAATAAAAAACTTGCAACATCAGAAGCCAATAATTTTTACAAATTTCTTGTACAATTTCTTTAACTGCTGCTTTTTCATGCAATTCACAAACAATTGTATCCATTTCACAATCAGTTAAAATTAATCGGACGATTTTTAAAGAATAATCTACATTTTTGCATAGAGACCTTTTATCAGCAACTGCCAGTCCTCTGCATCAGTCTCCTGGTGTGGCTGCTAATCCAAGTTAATAATTTTATAAGATTAATTGATCATTAGAAAACCCTTTTGCTATTGTGTTGCACACCTCAAAGCCGTTATACTAATAAGAGAGCATTAAAGAGCATGGCATTCTTCAGTTTAGTTTAGTATCTGAAGCATCAGCAGAAAAACAGACCTTTCTTCAAAGACCCGTTTCTCTATTATGCTTAGAAAGGAAGACTATTCAGTGTGGGAAATTGTGAGGAAACTTAAAATCTCCTACCATGATGTTAACTACTCCCTTCAGAGAGCAGCACAAACTGGCTCTAACAAGGACAGAAACAGAAATTGGAGGCCTGATGCTAGAAGACAAGTATTTGAGAATATGTAGTTTAAGAAAAAGATACCTCACAGCTCATCAGCTGGTAGCTGCACTAAATAGTACCCTCACACACCAGTGTCAGCATCGACAGTGAAGAAGTGACTTCAGCAACTTGGCGGAATTGCCAAGAAAAAGCTATATCTTAGATTGGCCAATAAAAAGAAAAGACTGAGATGGGCAAAAGACCATAGACATTGGACACTGGAAAACTGGAAGAAGGTGTTGTAGACAAATCCAAGTTTGAGTTCTTCGGATCAAACAGAAGAACATTTGTGAGAAGCAGAACAAATGAAAAGATGCAAGAACAGTGCTTAATACTAGCAGTCGAGCATGGAGGAGCTTTGGAGTTGGTAAAATAGGAGAATGGAAGGGACTTGAGGAATGAACGTTATCACAAGTTTTTCAATGCCATGCCATACCCTATGTACAGCACTTGATTGGGGACAATTTCATCCTACAGCAGGGTAATGACCCAAAACACACCTCCAAAATGTGTCAGCAATATTTAAAGAATATGCAGTCAGCCAGAATTTTGGCTGTAATGGGATTGCCAACAGTTTCAGGATTTGAATCTTATTGAGCTATTGTGGGAGCAGCCTAACTGTATGGTACAGAAGAAGACTTTATCAAACCAATTCATTTTGTGGGAGATGGTCCATGAAGCATGAGGTAAAATCTTATCAGATTACCTTGAAAAACTGACATGCCTAAGGTCTGCCAGGCAGTGATTGCTGCAAAAGGTGTTTTTTTCTTTTTTTGATGAAGGCAGACTCTGAAGAACACTCATCCTTTCAATTAAAATCATTATTTCTAACTCTGACAATGTCAGCATGTCCTGTTCATTTGCTATATTTCCTAATTTCATGTGTCTGTCCTTCCATGATGTTTTTGCTCCACTTCTATCGTTGGTTTATGCTGTCTGAGGTATTCACAAAGCACATGATCAGTTGTGGCCATCTTTCTGATGTACTCATGGAACATTGTTGTTTCATCCTGGATCGTGGTTTTGACATTCACTAGTCCTATGCCTCCTTCTTTCTGCTTAGCGTAGAGTCTCAGGGTGCTGGATTTGGGGTGAAACCCTGCATGCATTGTAAAGATTTGGATGTCAGTGGCTTCTATCTCCTCCTTTGACCAGCTTATTGTCCCAGTGGGGTATCTAATGACTGGCAGGGAGTAGATGTTGATTGCCAGGATCTTGTTCTTCCTATTCAGCTGACTTTTCAGGACTTGCCTTACTCTCTGCAGGTTTTTGGTGGTTGCAGCTCCCCTAGTGGCCTCTTCATGGTTCCCATGAGCCTGTGGGATTCCAAGCTACTTGTACTGTAGCTGTCCTTAATGTCTGCTATGTTGCCTTCTGGTAGTGCAATCCCCTCAGTTCTGACTACCTTCCCTCTCTTTGTTACCATCCGACTACACTTCTCCAGTCTGAATGACATTTCAGTGTCATTGCTGTAGATCCTGGTGATGTGGATCAGTGAATCGATGTTTCATTCACTCCTGGCATACAACTTGATGTCATCCATGTAGAGGAGGTGGCTGATGTTCGCTCCATTTTGTGGTCAGTATCCTTAGTTGGTCTTCTTGATGATCTGGCTGAGGGGGTTCAGCCCTATGCAGAAAAGTAGTGGGGACAGAGCATCGCCTTCCCAAATCCCGCACTTGTGCTATCGGCTTGAAGTTGGCCTCTACTGTTGTCTTCCACATCCTCATTGAATTCCTGATGAAGGCTCTTAGGGTCCTGTTGATCTTGTAAAGTTCTAGGTATTCCAGGATCCATGTGTGAGGCATTAAGTCATAGGTTTTCTTGTTGTCAATCCAGGTGGTGTGCATGTTGGTCAGTCTTGTCTTACAGTCTCAAGTGCCTGCTCTGTCTACCAGTAGCTGGTGTTTTGCTCCTCTGGTTTTCCGCCAATTCCTTCCTGGGCCCTGCTCGTGTATTGTGCCATGTGCCTGTTCATCTTGGCTGCTACGATGCCTGACAGGAGGTTCCATGTTGTGCAGAGGCATGTTAGTGGCCTGTAGTTGGATGTGACTGGTTCCTTCTGGGGATTCTTTGGGGTCGCGACTCTCCGGCCTTGGGCTGGCCATTCTGGGTGCATCCCATCCATTAGCAGCTGGTTCATTTGTGTTACCAGGCGCTCATGGAGTGCAGTTAGCTTCTTTAGCGAATAGGTGTGAACCATGTCAGGGCCTGGTGCTGTCCAGCTTTTCATATTTGAATCTCTTTCTTGGATGTCTGCCACTGAGATGGTTACTGGATCCTGCTCAGGGAGGTTGCTGTGGTCTGCTCTTAAATCCACTAGCCAATGAGAATTGCTGTTATATGTTGCATCCTTCTCCCATATGCTTTTCCGGTATTGCTCCATCTCAGGACTTGGTGGAGCTGTTCTCATGTTGTTCCCCTACAACTGAGAGTACACCTTGGATGGTTTAGTGGAGAACATCTTGTTTATTCTCCTAGCTTCTCTCTTTTAAGTGTATCCCTTTAAGTGGCTAGCCAAGGCTGTGAGTTTTTGCTTGGCAGTCTCTAAGGCCTCAGACAGCTTCCCTTTCTTCATCACACCTTTCTGTAGTTCTGATAATTGTTGGCCCTCCATGTTTCCTTGATCTTTGCCTCTAGTCTTCTTATATATTGTTGCAGTCAGAAACAACATTGTCCATCTGGTCTCTCAGAGGAATCAGCTCTTGTTTCCACGTTCTTTCTCTCTAGTGAAGCAACTTCCGGTCAGTGAACAAAGTTTGGACACACCTTCTCATTTATGGTTTTTCTTCATTTTCATGACTATTTCATGACTATTTACTGCTTTGCACACTCTTGGCATTCTCTCCATGAGCTTCATGAGGTAGTCTCCTAAATTTTTTTTCATTTCACAGGTGTGCGTTGTCAGGGTTCATTTGTGGAATTTCTAGCCTTAATGGAGTTGGGACCATCAGTTGTGTTGTGCAGAAGTCAGGTTGGTACACAGTTGACAGCCCTATTTGATAACTGTTAGAATTCATATTATGGCAAGAACCAATCAGCTAAGTAAAGAGAAACGACAGTCCATCATTACTTTAAGAAAAGAAGGTCAGTCAGTCTGGGAAATTGCAAAAACTTTGAATGTGTCCCCAAGTGCAGCTGCAAAAACCATCAAGCGCTACGATGAAACTGGCTCAAATGAGGACTGCCCAAGAAAAGGAAGACCAAGAGTCACCTCTGCTGCTGAGGATTAAGTTCATCCAAGTCACCAGTCTCAGAAGTCGCAAGTTGACAGCACCTCAGATCAGAGCCCAGTTAAATTGCACACAGGGTTCTAGTAGTAGACACATTTCTACATCAGCTGTTCAGAGGAGGCCTTTATGGTCAAATAGCTGCTAAAAAAACCACTACTGAGGAAAAGCAACACGCAGAAGAGATTTGTTTGGGCCAAGAAACACCAGGAATGGACACTAGACCAATGGAAATCTGTGCCTTGGTCTGATGAGTCCAAATTTGAGATCTTTGGTTCCACCCGCCATGTCTTTGTGCGGCGCAGAAAAGGTGAAAGGATGGTCTAAACATGCGGAGGAGGAGAAGGTGTGATGGTGTGGGAGTGCTTTGGATTGGATTGGATTGAATTGCGTTTTGTCATTTCAACTACATATAACTACACTGTGAAACGAAATAGCGGCATCAGGTGACGCCGAGGACTGAAGGCCCGGTCCACACAGCAAGCCGAGATCAGAGCCCCCAGAAACCACCCAGCCGCAGCATCAGCCCTGCGACGATACTCCCCCCGGAACCCAAAAACTGGACGCTGCCCGGCAGGTCATGAAAAACAACGCTGCTGGATCACCAGTTAGCACCGTCTATGGATGGAACTACGGAGCTACTTCGGCATCTGGTCGTCCTCAAATCTCTGACTTTCGAACACGAACACCACCGTCCCGGCATCCACACACCCGAACACCCGAATACCTGGTCAAAACTGGGTCAAAACATGGAGTGGCCGTTTGCTACCGTCGCACCTCCATCTTGGCCCCATATGTATTTGCATTTGGTGGTGACACTGTTGGGGATTTAATCAAAATTGAAGGCACTCTGACCCAGTTTGGCTACCACAGCATCCTGCAGCAACATGCCATCCCATCTGGTTTGCGTTTAGTTGGACCATCATTTTGTTTTCAACAGGACAATAACCCCAAACACACCTCCAGGCTGTGCTACTTGACCAAGAAGGAGAGTGATGGAGTGCTGCACCAGATGACCTGGCCTCCACAGTCACCTGACCTAAACCCAATCAAGATGGTTTGGGATGAGATGGACCGCTGAGTGTAGGCAAAAGAGACAACAAGTGCCCAGCATCTCTGGGAACTCCTTCAAGACTGCTGGAAAACCATTTCAGGTTACTATCTCATGAAGCTCATCGATAGAATGCCAAGAGTGTGCAAAGCAGTAATCAAAGCAAAGGGTGGCTATTTTGAAGAATTTAAAATATAAAACATGCTCTGAGTTATTTCACACTTTTTTCTTCACTACATAATTCCATATGTGTTCATTCATAGTTTTGATGGCTTCAGTGAGACTCTACAATGTAAACAGTCATAAAGAAGAAACATTAAATGAGAAAGTGTGTCCAAACTTTTGACTGGTAGTGTTATCTTCCACTCTTAGCTGCTACTCATATACTATTTTTTTAACTTTATCTGAGAAGGTGTATGTTAAAAATGCGGGATTGATATTTTGCAGGAATTTTCTTTTCATAATTTCTTTACTAGAGAAGAGAAATCCATTGAGTTCATGAGCAAGAATGCACTGATGGTTTTCTGCAACAGTAACTTCACTCCTGTCCAGTCACACCAATGACTTTCCAGTTTCACTGTCTGAACACACTTTTATTGCCGTATTGATTCTGTGTAAATAAAATCTTGAAAGTCTTGTTTCTGTCTTGCAAACAGAAAGAATTAATGCCTCCAAGCACTCAGTACTCATGCAAATAGCTTCCGTTCAGAGATTGCATTTTGCAACAAAAAAAACACAATTCATTTATGTAAGATCATTCTCCTAAGAAATGACCTTGAATATTGAAAAAGCAAGAAAATTTCATCTATGAATATAATTACAAAGTTCTCTGTAGCTACATTTGCTGGAGTGAGAGCAGAAAGGTATTTAATAAGCTAGTCTGTGCAGTGGGTGGAAGTTAGCTTGCACTGAGTGGAGTGGATCTTTACCTAAGAATAATGATGTTGAATGTAAACCAAGACCATATCCTTGAAATAATAGGACAGCCTATTTAGGTTCCAGTCATATGTCAGAGATTAGCCAATTTGCTGCGGTTTTAAACTCAGTATACCGCATAGTGATAAAATAAACATTGTTGCAGAGTTTGCAATTGTTTGTGTTTTAATGTCCTGGACAACACATCAGAATCAGACTCAGGATCCTTTAATAATCCCCAGGGGAAAATTGCTTAAATGTCCATACAGACCACTATGACTCCATATAATATAGAGCTGCAATTAAAGCTGATCATTTTGATTGCTTTGATTGATGTCAGTTATTTCCAGTTACCTTTTCAATTGTTAAGTGAACCTTTTGGTTTAGAAAACATAAAAATTGTGGGAAAAAAAATCAGTTATAATTCTGTGAGGCCAGTGGTGATGTCATCAAATGTCTCATTTAATCCAAACAGTCCAAAGGTTCCAATGGTATTCAATTTACTACAATATTATAGAAGAAAGCAATTTTTTCTCATATGTGATTTATTTTCTCATATGCATTTGATAATAATAATACACTTAGAGGATGTGAAGGCCAGCCAATGTTGTATTGTGGTAATAAAAGAGATTTTCTACTTTCTCTGATGAATTCAAAACTTTTAATCTTACAGAAAATCATTAAGCAATTAAGTCTGTTTATTAAGATACTTCTTCAGTGGGTAATGTGTCACAAACTGGAAAGCTCCAACTCAGGGTCAAGGATCTATCCATGGTGCTGAAGTTGATGCAGGCTTAAGCAATGTATAAGCTACAGTATGTGGCTACTATTACATCTGTCTCCACATAACAAATTAAGTCAGGCTATATAGTACACAAACAAACAAACAACTTAATTCATCCCCAGATGGGGAAATTCAAATCACCGACACTCACAGGTAGAATATACACACACACACACACACACTTTTTACATGCAGCATGCAGTGAGGGAGGTCAGTGAGAAAGACTGCACATTACATGCACCAGTGAGCAATATAGGGGGTTCGGTGCCTTGCTCAAGGTGGGTGAGCTGACATCTCTTCAGCCTCTGGTCCACCTCCATACATATGGGTCCAGGGACATCTAGAAATCCTGATTTATGAAGTTTCTAATTTAATATCCCAATAAGAATTTAAAAAATGCAATAATACTTTGAAAGTGAAAATGTAACCTTTTCCTTTTTACCATTCTTACCTTCAGGTATCTAGACTAGTCATTAATAAGCGGGTACAGTGATTGGCAGTGTACATGATTCTTTGGCTTCTAGTCACTATCACAGAGACATTTGGCTCATATAAATTCTGCTTGAGTGCTTGTGTTGGCAGGATGTGCGCTTCCCTGGGTGAGCTAAATAATCGACCAAGTGGATCTTAACATACTCCCATCGGACCAAAACCAATCCTGATGTGACAGAAGTCAATGCAGGTGCTTACTGTTGACACACACTGTCCAATCAACGGTCTTCCAGTAGTCTTTTTAAAAAACACACACAAACACACACACACACACACACACACACACACACACACAAATCATGCTATGTTTGTAAGAACTTTCCATTGATTCCCTGCCTTTATACCTTAACACTTACCCTAACCTTAGCATAAATCAACCTTATTTACCTTACTCCAGAAGCCTCAAAGTAGCAAGCATATTGAGTTTTTTTACCATGTACAATGAAATGCTTTTTGTTGCTGTAGTTTCTCTTCCTGCCCATTCTTGCCATAAAGAGTTCCTCCTTTTGAGCGATTCAAAATTAAGACAGCAGGAGACAAACTCTAGCTAAGAGTATGTTTTATTTCTGTAGCATTCTGACTGACTAGTGAAGCACTAAATCCACTATTTTGTGTTACTTTCCTACTCTAAAGCTCAGGAACATTTGTGTGGAAACAAAAAGAGGGAATATCCAGCCAAAGAGTTAGACCTGAAAATGCATAAGGACTGTGGTCTGAAAGATATATGTAGTAATTATTGATATATAAGCTTTTTGTTACTAGCTTTAAGAGTGGAAGACATCCATTCATGAGTAAATCCTGTCTGCCAAACCATAATACAGATATATATGTCTCCAAATCATCACATAGCTCAAATTTGATAAACTCAGAAGTTCCGGTCATAATTGTTTAATTATATATTCTATTAATTCATTGATGATTAATAATAATTGTTAAATTAGTTAATTTATTAATTACTGGCCAAAAACTTGTCAAAAAAAGTAGCTTCATAACAATATACATTCACTGACCACGTCATTAGGCATGCCTGCTAAACTCCTTGTTTACAAGCATACTGAAGGCAGAGAGAGACCTACAAACAAGCAACGACTGAAATAAAAGCCTGCAAGAGCATCTCAAGGGACAAAACACAGCATTTGGTGATGTCCATGGGTTCTAGGTTTCAGGAAATCATTGACTGCAAAGGATTTTCATCCAAGTATTAAAAACAATCCTTATATTCATATAAAATATAGTCCACCTGGGTGCACTACTTCCATCCACTAAGATCTGTCCCTCCAGATTCCTCTCCTTAACACCATACCTACCCAACACTTTCTTATCACCTCTGTTGTACATCAGAAATGTGCAACAGAGTTAATTGAGTGTTTCACAGGTTACAACAGGCTGGGCGTGGATGAGTCCAGAAAGTTCCGGTTTCTGCAGAGTTCCAGTGAGCATTGACCAGCACTTCAGAAAGGCAGCTGCAACCGAGATCAAGAGATGAGAGTGGGTCAGGCAGGGTACTGAGGTATTCCAGGGCGACACAGGTAAGGTTCACTATGAAAGGCAGCAGAGACACAGAGGGAAGTAACATCATGAGCTAGAGGCATCGGGTTACAGGGCATGTAGTAGAGCTTCTCTCCAGCAATGAGTGAGGAATGGAGCCATCCTTGAATACTGCACAGATAGGTAATGAGTCACAGGTGTGCCTGCCAGCCTCATCTCAGATGGATGCCCCTCCTAATATGGCCCTCTCCATTTACTCAGGCTTGAGACAGGCACAAGGAGCACACTGGCCTGTGACCCCCTTGTGGCTTGGTTATGAAGCTAACTGCACATGCAGAGTACATAATATATATGCTTCTAAAGCAAGTGTATTGTTGCAGTAAACTTGAGTTTCAATCTATGAATGCATATTAGGCTAAGTGTGCATATGTCTAACTGAAACTGATTTTGTAATTTCTCTAACTTTTTCTAAAAAGTTGCATTTTCAAAGAGAAAACAGATATGCTTCTCAGTGGTGTTTTCAATCTCCCTTTTCACCACTGCATGTTTTTTCATAACAGCTGCACAAAAGAAGAAGACAATGATCTGCTGTTGTCCTATCACTTACAAAAATGCAAACACTCAGCTTTTTCATCTTTTAGTGGATCTAATTGTGGACTAGAGTATGCTTAGAAACTTCTTGATTTAGTTACCTGGGATGCTTACAGTGGCTAACAAATTATCACGGGGCCCCTTACAAATGTACTGCCTGCCACTGAATGGCTGTGGCTGTGCATCAGAAAATGCATTACTAGAGAGATGTAAATAGAATTGAGAACACATATGGAATCATAAACTTTTTTCAGCTTCAGTAAACAAAACTGAACCAGTAGTGAAAAGTACAAACCTTGAAATACTGTAGATAGCCTGGAGGACAGCAAAGACAAAGAGAGCAGAATTACTTCTTCATTAAATACAGAAAAAAATGCAATATTTATATAGAAATGTTTTGAATTCAGTTAAAATAAACATGATGTTTCATCGAAAATTTCTCCTATTTCTAACCATTTGGCAAAGGTGATGTGTCAAAATATGGTGATGTACACTCACCGGCCTCTTCTTTGGTTACAGCTTGCTACAGTGGTTTGCACCTTGTTGTACTCTCTGTATTTGCATTCATGAAGGCTTGGTGTCATAGTTTTTACCAAGTGAAGAATTCTGCAATATTCACATTAGCTGTCTTCCATGGTCTTCCAAGCCTTTTTGGTGATGCCGAGCTGGCGAGTGCATTCCTTCTTTTTAAGAATGTTTGGCCACTCCTAAAGTGTTTGCTGTCTCTCTGATAGGTTTATTTTCATTTTTGCAGCCTAATGACAGGCCCCTTCACTTGCATCAACATCTCTTTCCCTGTGGTGTCTCCACATTGGGGGCCAGTAGGACCAGGCCCCAGCAGATGTCACTGCTGGGCATTCCACAACATGACCACTAATTCAGTCAGACAATACTCATATACATTTCTTAACAACTAATATTTTTGTGAATTTTTGACATATGATGACAATGGCAGCGCTGTCATTCATTCCAAATACCTTCCCATATCTGTTGCATCAAAGTCAGGACTGCTCCTGACAGTCTTCTTCGGTGTGTATGATGCCCCTCAGCCCTTGTTCAAACAAGGGAGCAGCTGGAAAGTGTGAATGTTCATCATGCTTTCAATAGTGAACTGTGGGGTCCATTTAGAATGGCCACATGCTGACAGCAGCCAGTGAAATGTACTGCCAGTTGATAAATCAAGATGTTATCATTAGTCTTTTCAACTAAAAATAGCTAGCTGTTATACTACCCACCACTAGCACGTTAGTAAAATGAAACAAGTGGACAATTTATTGAAAGTTAGATTTAGCACCACGCCATTAGTGCAAAAGACAATGCTAGATTTTAACAGCATCAAAACTGCACCTTCAGTCTTACTGTAAATAGTTAAAAAGAAAGACATGGCTAACTGCAAGTGTTGCCAAAAAGCCACTCTTTGGCTTTTCTTTCCTGCTCTTTGGAGAAAAACCTTATGAACCACCTCAGGATTTAAGGATCTGAAGCATCCTTCAGAACAAGACTTTGTGTGGTTTGCGTGTGAAAAACTGAATTAGACTACTTGCAAGAGCTAATATAGTGAACAGAGCAGTGATTGTACTTACAAATGTCGCACTTATTTTCACATTCCTGGATTCATGCATGGATTGGTGGACTTTGACAAAAAAGTTATTCACAAGTTTGCACAAATTAAAGGTCATTTTCCAACTTCAGCAGGTTTCCCTGCTCTGAAACACTGCTTTTGATATATTGTAATATGATTATTTACAGCTTTAGAAGTTTGGATTTGTAATTTGATGTGGTATAACAGGTGAGTATACAAGTTCTGATTGCTCAAATGCTGTTATTGATAATGCCACACATCTATCTCCACTTTCACTACTTTTGCCCCTGTTATATTAATGCATGCTTATGATTTAATTGATGAGGTGCATTTTTATTTGAATTCAGTGAGCAAGTACTTTGCATGTTAGTGTTTATTGTGCCCCACCAGGCTTTCTGTGTCAGAGATGCCACTGCTCTTTGAACTTCATTTCACTTAACAGCTACCAAATGCAAGTTCAGAGAGAGAGAGAGAGAACAAGCCTCACCTGGCCATGAAACTGCTTGTCTCTTATTTGTCCCATTACTTTTGAGCATCTGAAAATAGTGGCCTTTGTATAAAAATGACTGTAATTCAGAACAATTAATGGGTCAAACCTCTTGAATTAAAGTAAGAAGTCTTCAACTCAATCACATTTTGACTGATCATCTGTGGTTGTGTACAGAAACAAAATTACAAAAAAAGAAAACAAAGTGCAACTGTCCCAAAACTTATGGCTCTAACTGTATATGTACTTTTGAAAGATTTCATGTTCCCATTGCTTCAGATTGCCTTCCTCTAATAGTCCACCCACCCCCTCCCATCTTCAAAGCTGCTATCCAACAAAATCACTCTTGTACCTGCCATTGTTTTCATGATTGCTTCTTGTACCTCTGAGTTTGGCCTTAAGGATAACATCGATTAGGAAAAGACCACACTCAATTTATTATTATTCTGGGTTTTTTCTTTTTTTTGCCACTGCTGTGCTCTGTTCCAAGAGCTATTCTTGAACCACAGGAGCCAATTAATGTCCAAACAGATGTGCAATGCCAACAGCTAAGCTTTGCCGCAGGGTTAAGCAGCCTGAATCCAATCTCCTCAACAGAATTACATTTCCGCCATCGTGCCCCCATACCTGCTGACCTGCTCACAGGCCACAAGAGGGCTGACAGCTTTTGCGTAATCACATGTTGTCACTGCAATAGAATAACTGCATGCCCTGAGAGGAGAACCGGTGGGTTTTTGTTTTGTACCATTGTCATTGTATTGAACTGATGGCTGTGCAAATGTGGCTGCCAAAAGTGGAAAGCGTGCAGTGTTTTAATGAGGAGAAGTGCCATTTGATATTTAATGTGTCATATGATCATGTCTTTGAAGTGCATTTCTATGTCTTTTCTGTCCTCATTTTATTCTGATTTGTGTTTATGGAGAATGGAGAGGGAGATGCAAACACAGGGAAATGAAATACCTGAGGCAAAAGTGGGACTTTACACTTGAAAGTAGAAAGCATTACTTATGCATTAGGTATGTCTTTGAAGAACCTAAAACATGCATATTTCCCTGCTCCTTCCCCCCAAATAATACAGATATAATCAATTATTCATCTGTAAATATTTATTTCACTTCAAAAACAAGCATGACATGGGCCTTGATGTTGGAAAAACTGTTCCTGCAGTAACCCACACCCACAATGCCCCCATTGGAAGTTTTTACTTCTGTTTTGAAGTTACGTAGAACTGTCCTACAGTATGAAATAAACAGCAATTACCAACAAATACCTACTGTCAGTCCATGTTTTAAACAGTGTTAATGCTAAAAAGCAAACATATTTATGTGGTGGGGTAATTACATCTAAAAGGGAAAACAGGGGACCTTTTGGAAAGGAGTTCAAAAGTTCAAGTACTGTAAGAGCTTGAATGTTTTGCAACAAGATGTCAGCCAGAGTTAGGCCTGTAACTTACATTGTGACACTCACCAGCCACTTCATTAAGTATACCTGTTCAATTGCTTGACACAAATATCTAATCAGCTAATCACATGACAACACCTCAGTGCATTTAGATATTGTTAAATATTGTCAAGATAACCTCAGCATCAGAGTTCAAAGTGAGCATCAGAATGAGGAAGAAAGTATAATTTAAGTGATTTTTAATATGGCATGATTACTGGTGCCATACCAGTGTGTATTTTAGAAATTACTGATTGCCTGGGCTTTTCCTACACAACTATCTATAGGGTTTACAAAGAGTCATCTGGAAAAAGACAGAATATCCAGTGAATGGCAGTTCTCTGGGAGAAAATGCCTTGTTGATGCTAGAAGTGAGAGGAGAAAGGCCAAACAGGAAGGCAACAGTAACTCATGTAACCACCTATTCAACCAAGGTATGCAGAAGAACATCTGTGAACACCCAATATGCCAAACCTTGAAGCGGATGGACTACAGCAAAAGAAGACCATAACAGGTGCCACTCCTGACAGCTAAAAACAGGAAGCTGTGTCACGGTTCAGTGTGAGTGTGCAGGCGTGGACCCACATGCAGGACTTAGAGGCAGACGAACGTATATACAACAGGGCTTTATTTAGCCAACTACAAATTAACAGAGTCCAGGGCTTCTCCAGGCAAAAACTCAACCAAAGAGGAAAACACTCACAGGCAGGGAAGCAATATTGATGACACAACCCCAGGCGGAGAAAGGCAGGGGAATAAATACCCACAGACTAACGAGACACGTGGCAACAGGAGGGAAGGGAACACAGGTGACACCAATCAAGGGCAGGAAGTGAAACTGAACACAATACACAAGACTAAACAGGCTTCAAAGTAAAACAGGAAACAGAAAACCAGACATAAGTACAAACTTGACAGGAATACGCAGACAGGGAAAGAAAACTCAAGAAGGCAAATACAGAATCTAATAACGGAAAAAGGACCTGGAGAACTCAAAAACAACCACAGAACATACAGGTCATGACAAGCTGAGGCTACAGTTCACCCAAGTCCACCAAAAATGGACAAAAGAAGATTGCAAAACATTGCCTGCTCAATTTCTGCAGCAACATTTGGATGGTAAGGTAAGAATTTGGTGCATACAACATGAAAGCAGGACTTTGTCCTTCCTTGTATCAGTGGTTCAGGCTGTTGTTGTCTGTGGTTTAATGGTGTAAGGGATATTTTCTTGGGACACTTTGGGCCTCTTAGTGTCAACTGGTCATCATTTAAATATCACAGCCTACCTGAGTATTATTGCAGACCATGTCCATCCCTTTAAGATCACAGTGTACCCATTTTCTGATGGCTACTTCCAGCAGGATAACACACCACATTGTGTCACAAAGCCCAAATCATCTCAAACTGGTTTCTTGAACCTGCAAAGAGTTCACTGTACTCTAATGACCTGCATGATCACCAGACCTCAGTACTATTAATAGAGCATCTTTAGGATGTGGTGGAAAAGTAGATTTGCATCAGGGATATGCAGCTAATAGATATGCAGCAATTGTGTAATGCTATCATGTCAATATGGACCAAAATCTCTGAGGAATGTTACCAGCAGCTTGTTTAATCCATGCAATGAAGAATCAAGAGAGTTAGAAGGCAAAAGGGGGTCCAACCGGTACTTGCAAGGTATATCTAATGAAGTGACAAGTGATTGCATATACATATAAAAGGCTTCTTTATGAATGTCATGAATAACTTAATCGGAAAACTCTTGAAAATTATAAACAAGACAGCAGACAGACTCAGTTAATTACAAAATTAGGAGTTCTTTGCATTGTAGGGTGTTCTTTGCATTGTTTGCAACTATTGCACACGTTGCACTTTATTTATTTATTTTTTAAATCTTTTAAACTTAAATTTTAAACTGTGGAAAAAAAACC